>JASSUY010008270.1:8552-27594 GCA_032466535.1 Forpus xanthops | reverse complement strand
AGAGAGTTGGGGCTGTTCAGCCTGGAGAAGAGAAGGCTGCGTGGAGACCTCATAGCAGCTTCCAGTGTCTGAAGAGGACTACAAGGATGCTGGAGAGGGACCCTTAATCAGGGACTGTAGTGACAGGGCAAGGGATAATGGGTTCAAACTGAACAGGATGCCCAAAGAAGTGGTAAATGCTCCATCCCTGGCAGTGTTTAAGGATAAGCTGGATGACGTCTCGGGTGAAATGGTTTAGTACAAGGTGTCCCTCCCCATGGGAGGGGGATGGAACTGAATGATCTTAAGGTCCTTTTCAACCCTAACTATTCTATGATTCTATGACACTGCAAGCACAGGCCAGGGGACAATCAGAAAGAGTGGACAGTCAGTGCACACAAATGGTCAAGAAAGAGTCTAAGTGAACAGTGATTTACAAACATGAAAGGCCTCACATTGTGCAATCAGATGTAAATGACAGAGGCAGAAAAGGCTTTTCTTGAGGGTTCCAGGAAAAGAATTTCTTCAGGTACACTGTCACATTCAAAATAACTTGGATATCTTTAGATAGTCTGGGAGCAAACGGGAAAAACTCGGCACTATACCAGCTGCTTCTTGGTTCAAAAAAACAAAGATCAGGTTTTATTTGGATTTACAACCTACTTCAGCTGGTTTTCGGGGCAGTTGCTGGGGAGACTTGATCCCCGTGATTTGGGGAAACTTACTGGGAAAGAGGGAATAAAAAGGTAGTTCATAGAAGCCAGATGGGGAGGCCAAGAATCTGGCAAATATCCCTTTCCCACATTTCCCCTAAAACTCAAAATAAATCTGAATCTGTGTGACATTTGAAGAGAAGTCTGGCTATTTCTTCCCACATTCTGTTTTCTTTTTGCTCTCTTTTGCACAGGGTCTTAAGGGAAGCAGAGCCTTGTGCCAAAGTAACGTAAGGAAGCAAGCTGTGCTGATAATCTCAGAATGGCCCCCTCTCCTCATGATATATTGAGCCCAATGCCATGTACACAAGCAATGCAGAGGGCAAGAATCACTGGTGTGCTCTGGCTACCTCGGCAACATAAGGCAGCCTAAACCTCACTCCACTGGCCAGCACATCCGGATTTGCAGCTGCTTTGTATCACCAGAGTGAAGCAAAGCTGCCAGAGCATCCCAATGAATCTGGCTCCTGTACTTTGAAGGAATTCAGCATCAGTTTGTGAACCTATCAGCATTTTTCCAAATCAGACCTCCAAATCTTTTGAGATTCACTTATCACTGTAAACCAACATGTCTGTAGAAGAGATTTGTCAGAGGACACACACAGAGGACTTTATCCAGCTTCAGAAGCCGTAGGAATGTATAGTTTTACTATACCGAAGCACCAAGCCTTAAAGAAAAAAGTTAGCAGTCAAAGTGCTGCTGTATTTTGAACTATGTCAGTTAACAAAATAAACATAAGTAGTAACTTCTGGTACTTAACAGGCAGATTTTTTGTGATGTCTGAGAGGAGCAACACAATTCAGGGCATTTCACTACCAGTGAATCTCTAATGAGCAGGTAGTGGGAATGCCTGCCACACTGACTGTCAGGGGATATCAAATTTGCTCGCTTCTGACTCAGTAATTACCCACCAAAAATGTAGATCAAGTGGTCATCACCCAAATTAGTACCTGACAAAGATTACTTTTGGAAAGGCTGTCAGCTAAGAAACAGGAAATGAGTTGTAAAACATCATTAAAACTTGAAAATAACAGCTTTAAGGTATGAGCCACCATTCAAGCACACAATGGAGCGAGGGTAGGAAACAGGGCCCGTAGAGGGAACTGAGAACCAAGAGGGGTTGACGGCTGGGGACTTGTGAACAACAGGGGAGTGATGTATGCTGCCATGTCCTCACCCCGTTCTGCTTCCTTCCATCAGACCTGGCATGTTAATCTTTAAGCCCTGCTGTAGATCCTGCTGAACTGCACTTATGTGGCATTCAGAGAGCCATGTTGCATAGTTCAGCCTGGGATGGGGATGAACAGCCCAAAAATAAAGAGCCAGTTCTCCTTAGGACTTGGGAGAGAAGGTTTTAATGCACTGCTTTGCCTGCCACAAGCCTTCTCTGGGAGCAGCTGTGATCTCTCCATGCCTCAATTTCCTATTCACAAGCTGAACATGTCTCCATTTGAGAAATGAGCTGAAAGAGAATTAATTTAAGCACCTGCAACAAACTACAGCCCACTCAAGTTACGGTAAGTGCTGTATACCGACAAAGCTGAACCCGGGCCATTAAAATCATGCAAGAAGAACAAAGCAAGGGCTGACCATTGTTTCCCATGTTCCAGCAATATTCAAATAGGAAACGGAAGTGGTGATGATGATAATAATAATCACTGTATGATGCACATTTCAGTGCCAAATAGTTTGCAATTAGCTGCAGGCAGCACCATGGGTATGTCAACCATCTCTTGTGAAAGGTGGCAACCAACTGGCTCAAAGCAAACTCAAATAACAGTTGTGGAAGCAAGGTTATTTTAGTGTTTTTGCTCCTGGAACCTGAGTGCAAACAACCAGTCTTACTGCAAGGGGCCTCATAGTATATTCCCACTTACCCTGGCTGGGCAGCAGCTTTGTTTTAAAAGCTATGGCTTAAACTGGGAGGTGGGAAAGGAAAAGAAGCATCTTTTCAGTAAGCAACATAAATCAATCTCTCCCTCCTCTCTTTCTTTTTTCTTTTTTTGGAAGAATATAGATAAGGCTGAGTGAAATCTCCCAGAAACTGCACCCCTATTTCCTAATCAAGACCTCTGCACTGGAGTTGAGCTGTTTGTAGCCTTAACAGCCCTGTGAATGCTGGATGAGAGCATCAGTGCTAGATATCACTGAACATCGGAGGTCAGAGTTAGACATTTGTTCCCACACCCCATGGGAGGGCTCTCAGCAGAACACTTGGAAATAGCAATGCTTGGAAAGAAATCTGTATGTTAAAGACAGGCAGAGACATAAACAAAAGGGTAGAAAGAAGTTGTTGATTGCTGGCTTGCTAAAAGGCTCACCATGAAGTGCTTCAGCAGTCAGGATTAGGACTGGTGTTGCTTAAGATATTCATTAGCATTATATGTCATGGTTTAAGCTGTAAATCAGCCACGCACTTTTCTCTCTCACTCACTTCCCCCTCTTTTTTCCCCCCACTCCCGGAAGGATGGGAAGGAGAATCGAAAGAATGCAGCTCCCACAGGTTGAGGTAAGAACAGTTTAGTAACTAAGGTATAACACAAATCACTGCTGCTACCACCAATAATCATAATGCCAAGAGAAATACAAGGAAAGAATACAACAGCTCACCAACTATACGCAGCCCAACCAAGCAGTGCACCCTTCCGGGTCTCTGCCCTCTGTTTTTACATCCTGGGCATGACGTGCTGTGGCATGGAACACCTCTTTGGTCAGTTTGCGTCAGGTGTCCTGTCTCTGCTTCTCCCTGGCCTCCTCCCTGGCAGAGCATGAGACTCAGAAAGTCCTTGGCCAGCCTAAACATTACCAAACAGTAACTGAACTGCTTTGGTGTGATCAGCGCTGTTCCCGGGCCCAAATTAAACAACACAGTGCTGCACCAGCTACCAAGAAGAAGAAAAATGACTGCTGCTGCTGAACCCAGGACAGAAAAGAAAGGGGAAGGTGACAAAATTTGCACAGGGTGAAAAAATATTTAGGTACTCATGACTGCGGAAGCTTAGAAACCTTCACCAGATGCGCAGCACGGAGACAGATGAAATTCACTGTTCCTAAATGCAAGGTAATGCATATTTGAATGAGTAATTCTCAAAACTCATGCACAGGGCTAGGCTGTAAATTAACTAACCACTTGGGAAAAGGAGAGGGAGGAGGAAACATGTGACACTCCAGAAAACTCAATGTAAAAGCCATTGGAAGTAGCAGTCGAAAGAAGAGTAAATATGTTGTTGGACCCTATAAAGAGCAGGATGGAAATTACTACTTCAAATACTACGTCACTGAATCACTGGATTGTGTATCTTGCCTGAAATGCTGTACCAGGCTGCATTCAACTCATCTCAAAGAACCATAAAGCTGAAATAGAAAGGGGCAACAAAAATGATTAGTGGCAGAAGAAAAGACTGGGAAGATTGGGGCTGCTTGCTTTATTGAAGAGAAATAAACAGGGGACATGAGAGAGTTAATGAAAGTTACAGAGAAATCAATTGCCTGTTCCTACTTTTCTCTCCTAACGCAACTATGTGGAAAAACAACATCTGAAAAGGAACAAGGAAAATATTCTTTTACACAGTTCATAATTAACCTATGGAACTGATTGCCACAAGATATCCCACTGGCTAAGGGCTTAATATGATATAAAATAGTTTAATTTAGATGCTTATGCGAATAATGAGGACATCCTAGCTAGGATTAAGATAAATATCTTAGGAAGTCTGAAAACCCTAATGCTCTGTGACAGAAATGAACCACGGGCTGATGGAGGCTGGAGAGAAACATCCTTTTTGGGCAGTAAAGAATGCCTTTTTCATCCCTCGAGCAATTTGGTACTGAGTATTCCTCAAAACTGGCTTGGGGGCTGGAGAGACTGACAGTCCAGTCTCACCAGGCACATCTAAAGCAATGTCGCTGTGCATGGACCTGAAGTGGGCATCTCCATCACCTTCACTGAAGCCAGGATTTCAGACCTTGATTTTGGGAACTGTGGTGACAAGGGGAGAAAAATTTGGGATAAGAGACTAAGAATTGAGGGACACAAAGTAAATTAATACCAATTGTGTGTATTTCAGAGTGGGGAAAACAGTGTCTTCTACTTTATGTCACCAAACCTCTCCAGAATTTGGTTTCCACGCTCATTTTGCTCAGGAGTTGCTAACATCATATTCACACACAAGTACAAATAAAGCTCTACAATCAGCTAAGATGTCAGAATCCTGACAGTTTCCAAAGCATCTATCCTAACCTCCGAGATAAAAAAAAGGGGGAAAAGCGTTCAGTAATGATAAAAGAGAAAAGCTATCGCTGCCTAAATCCCTCTGAATGGGAGCCTGTTCTCATGGGCACAACTTGCAAAACCTGATCTGGAGCTTCAGAAAAGCCTCCTGCAAGAATCACTTTGTTTAAACCATGGTCCACCCAAGCACAAACAGGGTTGGTTTTTTTTTTCCTCCCCTTTACAACTACCAGTTAAGGAAATGTCTGCAGTACCGAAGTGAATCTGATTCAATGATTAATATGTAAACAGAATATGACTGGCTCCTCTTTTGTGCTTATCGCCAAGATACAATCTGGCACAACAGTTTTGTTTGATAGACAGCCCTGGCCTCTGCTTGTCAAATAGCCAATAGAAAAGAACATTATTACTGTATAATCTTGAATTAGGCTGTAAAATAGTTCAATTGTGTGACACACATGATGAGAAGATTTGAGAGTTCTCCCATGTTTACACAATTAGCACTGCATATTTGTTAAATGAAGGTATCGCTATCACCTTTATTATCATATCCCTCCTCCTCCTCCACTGCAGTGCCTGCCTCTTGTATAGCCTCCCATGTCTTAACTTTTCAAAGGCGACAGTAAAAGGAGCCTGCATCTCTGTGAGGATTCTCCTACTTCTGTGCTATTGCAATAAAAGGTATCAGAATGCCCACCCTTTCTCACAGTGCTTCAAATAACATAGCTGCTGAGGTGCAACTCAAGGAAGGAAAAGAAAGCACAAGAGGGAAACGGCCTCAAAGACCTGACTTCAGGTGTATTTAATCCTTCCACTACTGGTTTAAAAGTATTAAGTAGCCATAGGCTATCCCTGGGTAGAAAGACGGTTCAGTGACATCCCTTTTGTAAATATGTAGCTGCTCAGCCTCCTCCTAAACTCCACATTGAAGTCTGCTGCTTTTTCAGATTAATTCAGTTTGAATACTGCTGACTGTCTGTCACTACAGTCATATGTCACTGGTAGCAGTTCAGAAAGCCTAACCCCCTTCTCTAATGTCACTGCACACAATTCATTTTTAAATGCAGTGTAATAGTTTAGGAATACCAGTAAAACAGTGGGAGGACAGGCATTTTCAATTTAAAGGGTGTGTAACACCATTTATTAGAGTGTATTAGATGAGCCAAACATGCTTCCTTGAGAGGGGCACATATGGTACAGGTGAGACTTGCAATAATATAGTTCCAATAATTACCAAGAAGCTTAATAAGAGCAGTTTTCAACCAAGAGGCAGGTTGTTGCCAAGAATGCTATTTAATTGGGTGATCTTTCTCAAAGAGCTTGGTACTGCCGAGAACAGAAGCATCTAAATCCACCCCAGAATAACCACAGCCACAAACCCAGGCTTGGACTCTGTTCACCCTGCAGGATCACATCAGAGGTTCAGCTCAGTGGATGCAGATGCTGGAAGCAAGCCGGGAAGCACTGTGGACAAAGTCACAGGGGTCTGGATGCTGGACTCTGACTGGGGCCTGCTTCTCCAAAGACACACTTGGCTCTAAATATACACCTTCAAAATGTTTGAGACTTAGAGATAAAATGAAACCCGGACATTTTATGACCCCAGTTGTGCTCTCCCCAGCTCCCCTACAGCTTCATTCTTGTTAAGGAGATGGCAGAATAGATGGTAGATTTAGGCTGTGGAAGACAGGCACGCGGTCCTAGAAAAAAGCCTGATTCATTTCAAAGCAAACATGAAGCACTAAACAGTAACCCGACTCAAAGAACTTCTGATATGTGGACTAATCTTGCCCAAAACTTCAGCTTTCTGGCTTTCTGATTTAATTCCAAGTGCAATAATAAACACACTCCTCTGTTTACAGCTCCATAAATAGCGCCTTGTGTTTGTTGAAACAATGCAGCTCTGGGCTGTCTCTGTGATCGTTTATTTTATATCATCCTTTAGTTGTCATTTATTTACATTTCTGGAAACAGCTACCCCATGAAACGAATGGCCTGTTTTGTTAAGTCATGGTCAAGGATGTTTCCTTCAACTTATCACATCTAGAAATGCCACAGACAGAAATGCTTTCAGGCTATTTGCTAAGAAAACTAACATAAGCCCCTTATCAGAAAATATTACGTTTCCCCAAAAGGTGAACTGTTCTGACAGTTTTTCAGGCCATGTGAAATTCCTTCTTTGCTATGACAGGTCACTGAACAGAAGTTGATGGCACGCAGTGGTTGCCCACAATGCAAGCCAAAGCCTTCAGCTACACATGACTGCAGGTAGTGGCATAGATGCAGCAAGCCTGTTCCCTCTGACACATCTAACCTGAGGGTTATATCCTGGGTTGAGGGCTTTTGTTGTTTGCTTAGGGTTGGATCAGGACTTTCCCCCTCCCTTTCACTTTTCTCCTTAGGATGCATCCACAAGCAATGCAGATGCAGTGCAGAGCTGTGTGTGCCAGCCTCTGGTTCACACCCCAGGAGAACTGGCCCCTTCTAGACCTCACATGCCCTTATCTGTTCCTACTCACTATAAGCAAGCCAAAAGAGGAGCTATGTTTCATTATTTCTGGTTTTCAGGGTGTCTTCTGATTTTTCAGGCTACTAAAACCAAAATATAAGCAACTACAGGCTGACAATTAGAAGTTTAATGTAAGACACAAGAATCCAGGCAGTGCAGTTGTATTCCTCAATTGAAGCAGCTGATTTCCAGTAGAGTTCCATGAGTTATAAAGGTTGCTCATGTTCCTAAGAGCTGAGGAACAGCCCCCCCCGGGACCAACACTGTACATGCTTTGTGTTATACACATTTGCATTAAGCTTATGAACCCTGAGGAAAAGCTCTCCATAATGAAGGTGAGAGCTCCAGTTGGCAAAATACTCTCATTTCGTGGTGGTTTTGAGACTGCAGAAGAGGAAGCTGCTCTGCTAAATCCTGACACACTGGCACATAGGGCCGTGTGACAGCACAGAACACACAGGCGCAACTGATTTAAGCATGTTTCCCTTGTGTGCTTGCAGAGATCTGCTAGATGCAAGGTTTAAGATACAGACAGGCTGTGGACATTAATAGACAAGGAGAAATCCAAAGGAACAACTGATGAGACCCACTTCTTTTTCCCAGAGAAACTACTGGTTTTAATCTTTTCAATTCGATTTTGTTTCTTCCGTGTCTGTCTATTCAAGTTCAAAACTCATTTCTTCTATTTTCAGGAGAGCATTTTCACTGTGTGATGATGAGGGGCAGTAACAGGTAAAGTTTGAAATAAAAGGTTTACTAGCTGCCATCTTTTGGTTCATTTGTGACTCTCACTACATCACCCTTTCTGCCAGTTGTTACCTGTATGCTGTTTGGGATTTACTGCCGCAGAGGTGAAGTCAGACAAAGCATTGTTATAGCCCATTCTCTCTGCAGTATCACCAGCTCATCTTACATATTTATTACAATTTATAAAGACATAAATGCCCTTATGCTCCGGCCTCACCCTAAGAAGGGCCCATTAAAACACCCACTCTTTTCCTGCCAGCCTCCTCATAGCAGACAGAGAAAAGGCAGCACTGTGACAGGAACTGGTCATGGCTTTGCTGGCAGATATAAGGCTGATGACTTCCAAAATCACAGCCAGTTCATGCTTAAATAGTCTCCTCATTTTCCTTGCTGGGGCTCAGGGGTATCAGGGCCACCTTGGCTCGGTCACGGACAACAGCAGAGGGGTGATTGTGCGGGTTTGTTAGAACTTTCCTTTTTGCATCACCCATTCCCATTTCTGGAGAGCAACAAACACCCTCTGTTACTAGAATAAATGTCCACTGCAAGATGGGAATTAAAGAGGCTAGTGTTGATAGGAGCACGGCTATTTGCTGCCAAAAACAAGCCTGATGTTCCTATTCAGGAATAGGAAATAACACTGACCAGGCCCCGATGGACTTCCTTTGAATTTTCTCCAAAGGCTATTTCCTTTTCCTAAATGTGGGAAATACTTCCTGTCTGGGAAGAAGCACAACTCCAATGCTGAGAAGAAAATTAATAAAAACAAACAAAAAGAAAACAAACAAAAGGACCTTTGTTCTGGAAAGAAAAGGCACCAGCAATGCTCAGGAAGCATAAAGAAACCCGACGGATGAGAGAATAGACAAATCCTAAATAGATTTCATGTAAGATGATGAAAAGTGCTTCCTTTGGCAACATGTGAAATGGTGAGTCAGAGATATATCCCTTTCCTTTTGGTACTGCTGCTTGTAGTTCATGAATAAGTAAATGATTAAGAACACTTCAGCTTTGGCATTATCAGATATATTACCTGTCTCTTGTTGTTTCAATCATGCCTAGAGCTCTGACCAGCGTAGAGGTTCTCTATGGCTTCGAGCTTTGCTCAGCTCCACTGAGCAGCAGGAGACATTTCAGAGTCCCCCAAACTCAATGCTGCACCTGATCCACATGGATTTATAGACCACTATCTTTAATCGAGACACTCGCCACTCGATTCCAAGCTGGATCCATCTATACTCACTACTCCAGCGCTTGCCTGCGCTTTTGTCTGCATGTACAGTTCAGCACCAGTGATTTGGATTGCAGAGAGTAATCTATTAAACCTGGAAATTTCCAAAACAGCTCCCAAAAGTTACCATACGTGGATGTAGATCATGGGAAGAAAAAATACCTTTTTACAACATCTATAAAACCCTGATTATAATAAATGTCTGCTTAATTAATACATCAGGACATACAGCCATTTATTCTCCTCTCATTTGCTACCACTCTCCCTGTTCAGATTTAATAATGCAAAGAGGTTGCTCAGATGCCAAACGGTAAAAATAATAAAAATACATTCATCATTGATAGGAAAAGCAGCAATAGGAGCAGTGCTGCCGGCACAGAGAACACAGCCAAATTCCTGAACTGAAATCCAAACTGCCTTTCACCCTCAAATCTCCAAACCATACAAAGAAATCTCTGCTATGATAAATAAAGCAGCCTGGAGAACAGTGAAACAAGCACCCACAATAACTATTATTACAATATGCACACTATAATGGGCGGGGGGACGACAAACAGGCAGACAGAGGAAAAAGCTTTCAAAATGGTTAAATTCGTGAGAGCTACAGAGCCTCAAATTGAAATTATCTCACTCTGCACTGATAAATAAAGTGGCTCTGGTACCTAAATCATGACACTAACTATACGTTTCGATTTTTTTAAGTAGTGATTAGGTGGATACTCAGGGGAACCTACCAGCCTTCACAGAGATAACAGACTCAACTTAATATCAACTTAAAAAGAGACTTGAATTCTAACCAATCTCATGTAATGAATTGAAATTCTATAGCTTTCAGAGGTAAAAAAAAAAAAGCCTCAACCCAGATAAAAAAGCGATGTGGCTCCATTCTCTAACTTGCTGTCAGGAAATATAATTTGTGCTCTTGGTGATTCACCTAGCTCATATGCAGCATGCAAATTTATTTCCCTAATAATCAGACCTGGAGATTGCCCAAGAGGATTAATAGCATCATTCCTTATGACCGCCAGGATATTATGCACCTCTGACATGGAAAAATTGTGTTAGTTCTACAGAGAAAACGCAAGGATATTTGTCCTGCTAGACAATATAATAGGCTGGTGCATCATCAGATTACAATGTCATTTCAAAAACCTTGAATACAAATAATGTACAGTGGGGGAAATGTTGGTACAACCTCCCTTAATTCAGTAGCCTTGAATTCACATGTATTTTTTGCCTGTGTTTTTTTTTTTCCCCTCTCCTCTCCCCGTTATAGTCTATAGAACACTGCAAGAAAAAGGTAAAGGTATTTTATATTAAAACCATATCTTTCTGTTTGTTCTTATGGTTCTTTTTTGAGAATAGCCTACACGGACACTGCAGGATAAAATAACATAGAAATCCATGGCTTCCAGTTTTTCAAAGAGCTGAATACACCCACAGCTCCAGTGTACTGGATTCCATATGTGAATACAGAGCAATTTATTTGCACAATTGCTTAATTTTGAGTCGCGAGTCAAAGCAATGCGTTCTGCAGGCTCCGGTATTCACCGAGGGAGAATTTTAATTTTGGAACTCTTTTTTAAACAGGTTGGTCAGGAATTGTCTAAAAAAAAAGCACAGTTTCCTGCTGTACTTTAGCCCAAAGAACACTGCCTCAGAGAGAGGCAAAATTTCATTACTATGCGCATGGGAGCAATAAGATTAGCTCCTATTGCTGCCCCTAAGGTGGAGCAGCAGGAGGAACCAATGGGACGATGCTAATGTGTATGTTAATAGTATTCTCCTCGAAGAAGTTGGGATAATTAAACATGTACCATCTCTTTAAGACAGAACTGCACACATTTTCTTCGGATGGGTGTTTACAAGATTTCCAATTTCAGGTCACAGCCATTTCTGAGATTGCTTAAGAAAGAGATGGGAATAACTTATCTTATTCATGTATTCAAAGAACCTTATAAAATGTGCAAAACATAACAGTTTTAAGGGGCAAAACATACATCTTGCCTTGACAGACCTGCTTTGTTATGTGGAAGTGTTGTACACTGACCTAATATATTGAACATTTTTAGCTAATACACCTTGTAGGAACCAGCCTTTAATGTGATGGATTTTATAGTATCTCATTAGGATGTGTTTATATAACCTGATACTAAACACATTTTCAGATTCATGTTCCTTATTAAAATTGTGAGCCGTATTGATTTTTAGTTGAACAGCAACAGCGTCATTTTCCTATTAAGAAAGGCTGCTCTGAAGTTCTTTTCACAGATCACAACTACTGTGACACAAACAGCGCCCGTATCTCTCATCTTTCTTTACAGCCTCAATTAGAAGAATGAGGATGTGTTACCCCACCTGCTTTGCTATTGGGTGAGCAAATCTCTGCCTCCACTTAGAACGCCAAAAAGCATTTTTATTCATTGGCTTGAGGGGTGCTGGCTTTAAATACACACTCGTGACAAGCCAACAAATGGTATTTTCTATTTTTCCTTATAAAGAACCGGGTGTTTTTAAAACCAAAATACCTTAATGCATCTGCTTTTCAAGTTTCCATAACAAACTGAGTAGCTATAGCGATGTTTACTCTAATACAACAAACACCAAAACTGAGCATTGTGAACAGTGGAAAAAAAAAATAATGACTTTCACATCCTAATGTCACCATTTTGTAAACCAGTTTTCAAAGGTAAATCTAATGTCAGCAGTAAATAGAGTGGCTCCAATATTTCTCTGAGGAGTCATGGGGAAATAATGATCTTTGAGGCACTGTAAATAGTTTATATTATTGGAAAGTCCTTGTAAGAAATGAAATATGAGAATTAAAAAGAAATAGAAACTCCATTGCTTTATTGTGAAGTTCGGGCGTTTGGAGGGAGCCCAAATTTTAAATGCAAATATTTAGAGAGAGAAATTATCGCTTTGGAGACAAGGCAATCATACACTTATTTCTGACTCTTATTGATTTAATGAACAGTTTGTTAATATAACGCCATTTGAGAAACGAGAAACAGACATAGAAGTGAGTAGGTGTTCATTACATTCCTGCACTCTTAAAATCAACCTTTAAGTCTTCAGCAGGGGGAAAAGGCTTCAAATTAAATTGCAGCCTATAGAAAGTACTAGATTTAATACAGCTATTTGCATGCTTTCAATGTAACTACACCTGTTACTTGTGTTCCAATACCACAGGAGCAGTTCGGGGGGGCTCAAGTAATTGCTATATTTAGCCTGAGAAATTTGAGGTCTGAACTGGTGCTCAGAAAGCAGATTTCCTTTTATTTTGCCCCCGGCACACTAATTCACTCTTAAAAATTAAAGTTGTGTCAATAACTTACTCCCATAGTTGATTATTATCCTGGTGACTCTCCCAACTGATCAACTCTTTTCTAAACCATGGCTAGCAGAAACTTGGAACTGATGTATGGAATAGAATTATTTGTGCTAATTTCTTTTGTTTCTTCTTAACCACACAAATGGGATAATTTTTTCAACCCCTCAAAAAAAAGAAAGCAACTTGATTTACCAATGTATTCTTAAACAATATTAGGCTGAGCTTTGAAAGTTGACGATTCAGCCAACGTAAGACACTGCACCGAGAGAAAACACTGTTTTACACGTGTCCTTTTAAGCAGGCTGAAAACACCTTCACCTAAAAGACTTTGTTAGCTTTATCAGATCCAAGGCTCTTCTGTTTGAGGTGTAATTATTTTACCATTATTACATGCAGGGCTTTTAACAGAACAGTCGTTCCCTCTATTTAAGCAGTAAGTTTTATAATTTATTGCATCTCTTTGGTCGTCAACTCACTATACAAACAGTTGGTCACCAGTGACCAATTACATTAAGGTTAAGCAACATAACTTTAAATTAGAAATAAGCTAATGTATCTTCATCAAGGGCCTGCTGTGTTTTCAGGGCTGTTTATGAGATGATACTAAATGTGGATATGGAGCACGCTCACTGGGACCAATTCCTATCGGCCTGAAAACGGGGAAGTCTTGAGCCTGCTCAGGTCCAGAGCTAATTAATGGGATAACATCTGCTTTACGCATTCTGCTGTAGTAATTTCTATCAACTTCGCTGTGAAGATGCATGGGAAACTATCAGAGAAATAAGTATCTATGCTGAACCATATTAATCTGTAGTGAGCCTGAAAATGGGAATTTCAATTCTCCTATTACCCAAGGGATGGGCAGAGGCGGAGAGGAAGAGGGCGCAGGGCTTGTTTCTTGGCTTATACAGTTTCTGTTTTCGTAGCACAGGATATATATTTAGTTCTTTTTGCATGCACATGCTTGCATAGACACATGCTATTCAACTGCATGTGGGCTTGTTTTGTGTGTGAGCTGGTGGGGTTTTTATGAGCAAGAACGCAGCAGCAGATGAAGATGACCATGCTCCTCATGCAACGATCAATTTTATACAGGAAGATGGTTAAGTGGTTTTATTGCATTACTTAAAAACACAGCATGAATTGCTAAGGAAAAAATACAATGCTGTAAAACAGGCTTCAAAAGTAAGAACCCCACTTAATTTTAGCAGCCTGCATACAATGCATGGTGGTATGAAAGGCCAGCACCTATACAGATTTGAGACTGGAATAAATATGACATGAAGGGAACACTTACCCCCATAAAATAAAAGGAAAAAGGAAAAATCAGACTCTTTTTCTGCAAACCTCAGACTTCCACATCTAGGCATCCCCTCATCTGATTTTTATCTTTCTTGTGCAAAAATTACTGGGCAATTTTAATTACAGTAAGATGCTTAAATTTGCATTTTGCTCCTGAGTTTTTCCTGTAGAGCACAGCTTCAGACTGCTGCAGAGGGACGTTACATTTTACACATGTATGCTATTGTCTGTCTGTGCCTACATGTAAAATACATGAATGCAATGTAAAAATGTCTATATTGTAAACACACACATGTTCATATAGGGCATGCATCTACCTAAAAGCACACACAGTGGTGCCTGTGTGTGTACACACAGAGAAAGAGAGAGATAAAAAAGCCAAAGCAGAAACAAGTATGCATCAGTAAATGTCTGAGTTCAGAGTGGCAAAACTGGAAGAAATCATACCATTTTCTTGATATTATTATTATTGCCTAAGCTATGATTTACAGGTTTAATTCTTTCAAGCTAATGCATACGAATGAATTGCATAGGAACAGAAAAAGAGGAGGGAGGGCCTAGAATAATGAAATTACATTAACAGTCATTCACCTTTACCTAAGAGGTTATGAGTTCATATGTCAGCTCGATGGAATATTTTCCATCATTTGTTTGCCATTGTGTACATTCTATTTATTTGTTTGCTACAAGGTATTGAAATATTGAGGCTATTGGGAATTAAATGCTGATTTGACTAACAATGCTTATCTGTAAATTAATGTTACAAACCATGGAGTTTTCTAAAAGGCTGTCACTCAGTTTTATGTAGCGAGATACTACTGAGACACGATTCAAGGTCTTTCAAAGAACTCTTTAAACAACTCAGGATTAGGGGAGGAAAAATATGATTTAGATAATATTTTTAACAATGATATAATTGTGTAAAGTCCTGAAATGAAATTGTGTTTGCTTCTGGCACACGCAAACTGCACAATGAACCAGGAGGGGACATGCACATGCAGCAGTCAGAGTGGCTTTGTTTTGAACTTTGGTGTGTGCGTGCGTCTATGGGGAGTCTGGAGAGTGAAGGAATGGGATTTACAGACCTACGTAGTGCACAGTTCTGATGTTTGAGACCAGGAAACACATTTGGTTTTTAATTTGCTTAAGCACACAAGATGGTCAGCTTCAGCCTTACCACTGCAGCAATACTCTGATTTGCAGGTAGGATTAATAGAAAGCACACGGCCACTGTTCTTTTCCCTTGTCCTGATAATGTGCCATGAGGCAATACAGATGTAACAGGGAGAATCCTCAGTTCTGTTAGCCTATGTACCCTGCCAGTGTTATTTGAACCCTTATTTTCCTTAAGGGGCTCATTCAGCTGTCCTAATATGTACACAGTGATAATATAGTCATACCCACCATAAAAAAGAGCTTCAAAATTATAGTTAGCTTAGTAATAATGCAGTGCTGTGCTGGAGTGATTGGCAACTGTTGATCCAATTATATAACTGGTTGCTTCTTAAAATTCAAGGATATGAGATTGATATATAATGTGCTGTAAAGTGTAAAAGAACTGGACAGGAAATAAGGCGGGTTGAATTTTTGAGTGCTTTGATCAAATTAGAGCCAGGTTGATGAAAGGAAATGCCTTGGGTTCTCTGCTTGAAGTTTTGTGTTATACAAAAGGCTCTTGAAATGATCAATTTTGCACATGTCACTCAAGAAATTCAGAGCAAACTAGTCTGTGTCTGTGCTGGCGAGAGTCTCTGCAATGGATCACTTACATTACCACTCCACACTGGACATGGAATCTGGCAGATGCTCAGAAATGAAAGCGATGAGCCAAAGGAGGGGTAGTCACAAAGCAAAGGAATACCCCAAGTTTGCAGGTTTGCTTTCCAGGCTTCTGCACAGCCTTTATTTTGACTCAAGAAACCCAGATCAGGAAAGACAGAAAAGGGTCAGCTGGTGAATCCCCCAGAAATAAATGCAGGATTATCTTTGCTGCTGTTCTTTTAAGCATGTATCTAGCTAACTCCCTAACTAGCTTTCATCCATTGTAACCCTCTGCCTGTCCCCTGCTTTTAAAACAGCTACTATTATTTATGAAGTGCTGTAGATGTGCAGTGAGAAGCACAGGGACTTTTTGCTCTTATTTTTCCTTGAGGACAACTTAAAAGGAGAGAAAAAAGAGTGTATGAAAAGGCACCTTGCAGGTAAGGCTGTGGTTCTTCTGTCGCTTGGTCTGTCTCTGAAGAATGACTCCATAGTGTTTAGGCCTGTATGAGACACAACCTCTCTGGTACTTTTCTGGGATCAATCTCTCTGTACTATATGCTGCTCAATGTAGTGATTTAAATCCCACAGTTTCAGTCTTAATGCATTAACATTTCATCACTCCTCAAATACAACCTGGCAACTGGTCTCCTCCTTATAATTCTTATCCTCAAATGAGGAACCAGGTAAGATTTGAAGAGAGGCACCTGAGTCCAGCACACATTCGTACCTCTGCCAAATACATAGTATGGTCATTTACTAATGAATACACTCGAGGTGGGGAGTAGAGTCTGGTAAAGAAACAATCACATTCCCAAGCCAGGGTACAACAAAATTCCTCATGTCACTCACTGCAACAGAGGATCTACAGAAGGAGTCACAGACATTAAAGCCAGCTGAATGTCTGTTGCCCTCAGGACAGTACCTGCACGGAAGCTCTTTTGTTTTGGCTTAATTCCCTCTGCAAGGAATGCCTCCAGAAAACAGGGTTTCCAGAAATAATATTACGGGATGGGGAGCACTGAGGGATTGGTGCAGTAACCTTCACTTAAGCCTTCCAATTCAGTTTTGTGTGAATTACATCAAATTGCAGTGGGTATTTGTGTTGGATGCACAGGAGTTGAACAGCTGCCCATTTCTACACCAAAGCACCTCTTCTGAAGTTGATTGGTGTTCCCCAGTAACAAAAACACCGCACAGCATTGAAAATGACAGGACATCACAGTGCAATTTCACTAAAAAAAGATGCATGGGGTATTAGATGAATAATATTTTTTTCTCAGTTCCAAGATTGGAGTTAGAGAAATGTCTTTACAATTCGTGTGTGAGCTACTCCTCGACTCTAGTGGCAGCCATTCATGTGAGCACACACTAATAAGGTATCATTTGACAATCCGGTAGAGGTCCGTCTTTCCAGTTCTATTATCTGTGAAAGATACAGCTCCTTGTGCCAACTTGGTTGCACAGCAGTCACATTTTGCTCTGCAGCCAAAAAATCAAGGACCTGGCAACAGAGCTGAATGCTAACACACCGGGCCAGCAGACAGCAGAGTACGTGAAGGGGATGGCACTGCACAGGGAAGGAAGCATCACCTCTAGCCCTGCCCGCTGGATGACGGATGGCAACTTAACAACTACTTGGAAACAGACAGCAACAACAGGGTGAGATAGCGCTGGAACACACGTGAAGCATTCCCCACACAGACACACAAGCCTGGCAGCCCTTCTCCAGTCCAGGAATGGGAATGCTCCTCAAAAGGTCCCCCCCAGGCTGATGTGTTTATTCATCGTGTGGCAGAAGCACGGAGCTACTCAAGATGCGTACCAAGCAGCGGCACTAACCTGGGTTTTGGTTCTCACTGCGCTCCCTGAAAACACACTGTCTCATGACAACTTGTTTTGTTATGAAAACATAAGAAACAGGACAGAATGAATATAGTTTAAATAATAGCTTATTTAAAGTATTTTCCATAACATTTGGGTTTTTTTTTTCCTTTTTGTTAGATCACACTTAATACGATTCCACGACATCAATGCTGGGGATGAAATTGAAAGCTGTATTCTTCTAAATGTGTTCCTAACATTCCATTTTTTACAGAGCTGCCAGGGGCTATTCTGCATTCCCACAACTGCTACAAATGTAACATATTGTTTTGCAATAAAAATTAGCTATAAAAGTGTGAAAAATGCCAGAGATCCAAATGTGAGAAACAAGAGAAGGGGGTACAGCTTTCGCACCCTTTTAGTGGCCATGTTATTTATTTTTCAAATGGAGTAGACATATTTATAGCTACTGTATTTCAATTATCTCTAATTTCACACATTTGATGCAAATTCCAGACATTTTAATTGCAAATGAGAAGGGAACTTATTTTTAAAAGTGGAGCAACACAACATTTCAGAGCTCCATTTTAATTCCAAATTTATCTCCAGCGCTGTTAAGAAACTTTTAAAACCTCATTTACACAATGACTTAAAATTAGGTGCAATTTCCAACAAAAACAATAACAAAAGCCCTCTATGCCAATTAGTTCCGTGGCCCCAACCTTTATTTCACACATTCTTAACTCTTTGCTTTTTAAATCGGAATTTTTAGGTAGGGAAGTTGAGGAAGTTGAAATGACATTGTTAATGGGTGACACATTATTTCAACAAGAGTTAGCAGTTTAATAGTATTGTCCATAAGTGATGAAAATTAATACATTACCCACCCTATTTTCTCTTTCTGCCTCCATGCCTTTGGTAACCTGGGACATGGGTTATTAGCACAATCTGTGCTTAGCAGTCACTCAGTGGGAAATTCTTCCAAGAGGATAAACCACAACTCAGCCTTCAGCTGGGTAGAAACTCTCACTATACATTAAAAGCGATAGCGACAAATGCCGGTCTTTTCCAAGCAGTATTCCCAGTAGCTAATTCTTCCTGAACAATAATAAGTATATGGCCTTCAGTGCTAAATAAAATGCTCGGCAAATTTAAAACGAGTTGAACTTGTGTTGGTTGTAAACAGGGGTAATTTCCAAATGGATCCTAAGGTTCCAACTCAAACTAAGGGTCTGGGATGTGATCCTTAAGGCTGGGTTTGAACAGATAGCATGTGCTGCGTAGAATCACAGAATCATAGAATAGGTAGGGTTGGAAAGGACCTGAAGATCATCCAGTTCCAACCCCTCTGCCATGGGCAGGGACACCTCACACTAAACCATGCCACCCAAGGCTCTGTCCAACCCAGCC
>JASSUY010008267.1:0-74633 GCA_032466535.1 Forpus xanthops | reverse complement strand
ATAATATACCTTGCCTACATATTCTAAAGTGTAAAATGAGAAAATTTCTAATCAAAATAGCTGAGTCACTAGAGCCAAATGCATCTCTGTATTGGATTCAGTTTTCAGGGTAAGATTGGGAAAAATTAAATGCTGTCTGAAAAGGAGCGGATGAACCTTGACATGCAAATGTGAAAGATTAAAGCCACAACAACTGATTAGCAAGAGCACAAGGCTGACATCGTGGTGAGTCTGCTGAAAGGGAGTAGGTAAAAGGATATCAAACTAAGAGAACCTGGCATAACTCCTCAGGGAAACAGACTAGGTGTACTAGATGACCTTTAAAGGTACCTTCCAACCCCAACTATTCTATGGTTCTATGAAATGGCAGCTGCTAAAGTGCATTTAGGCAGGCACAGATTGCATAGCATAAAGCTCTCCTTAAGGTTTCTTAAGTCCTGTCATTGTTTGCCTGGGGAATCTGTGTTTTCAAAGGTTTTTAAGAGCAGGTCACTTTATTTGCTGCATAATCCAAAGGATCAAAAACTGCAATGAACACGGTATAAGGCTACAGCAGGATACCTCTGGTCTGGTTTTTGGGAGCAGTCTGAATCAGTGATAGAGGAAGGGCTGCCCTGCTGCTTTCACAACTGGATTGTCCAACATGTGAGTGTTCCTGGCCCTGGGATGGAAAAGCCAGGCTGCCTCTTCCTTTTCCTCTTCAGCCATTGTCCTCCCTGTGACTTTTAGGATTTGTTGAAAATCTGCTTCTTCATATCTGAAGAGGAAAAGGAAAGGTGCTCTGCAGCATTTCCATCCTGCCCTCCATGCTATGTTTGCGGCTTCTTGACATGGGAGTGGAGCAGAGCCCAGTTACCCTGTAGTTGCATACCCAAACCCAGTATCAAACCTGCACTCAAGGCTCTCCTTGGTGCTAACACCCTCCAAGGCCAGGATCTAGAATCCCACTCTTCTAAATAACACCAAGCATGGCAGCCCAGCTCCCCATCTCCTCAGGCCACATGCGACAGCACTGCATGCCAGGCCAAGTAGCCTGCATCCCACATCCTGCACCCCTCATCTCATATCCTGCATCCCACATCCCGCATCCCATATTCTGCATCCTGCATCATTTCACATCCCGCAACTTTCATCCCACGTCCCATATCTCATATCCTACATCTTGCCTCCCACATCCTGCATCATCTCACATCCCGCATCCTGCATCCCACATCTTCCATAGCTGCTCTGCTTTTGAACTGGAGAGCTGGGCTGAGGCTGCAACAGGGCTTCTGGGGCAACAGTGTCCCAGTGCCAGGGTGAGCCTAATCATTCCAGCATGTAATGTCTGACAGCACCTTCCCCCAGTTACCTTTCCCCTCCTGGATATTAGCAATGTGGTAGCAATAAAAAGATGTGGGATGTATAACTCAGAGCAATAAAGACAGTCAAGGACTAGATGCAGAGAGGCTACCTCATTCTTTAATCTTTTCCTGCCTTTTGCAGCAAGGGTAGTTGCAGAAGTGCTGTGCCAACCTTGGATTGCCTGACTCAGACCTTCAGAAGGCTGATTTAACAAGTACTCATGAGAGGAGCTATGCATGGTGAAGTAGACAAGTTTGTGTTTTGGTTATAAAGATCCTTTATTTTCCTCATTGCTACAGCTTGGCCTTTCAGTAACAACAGAGCAAGGATGCCACCTACTCATGCAGTTATTCCTTTCCCCATAGAGACTGCCATAGCAGCCATCCAGACACATTGTGGGCATGCAAAGGGTACACCATCCATCACAGCCTGGTTGTGGTACTTTCATGCTGCTAAACACAACAGGAGCAGCGGAACCAGTGATGAGAGGGAGCTCTGCAGGCCACAGGACCCACACCGCTCTTCAGGCAAACTATGATGTGATGGTACCAACAAATTCCCTCTAAACCCCACTGGGATTTTACACTGGAAGCAGCCTGTAAATGAAGTAAGTATTGCCACATATTTGTAAGACAGCTGTATTAAATGCTTCCAGATATAAATTCATCCACGAGACATGCGTATTCAGATGGGATCCAGGCCGCCCACATTACTCGGCAACTCTGGCTGGGCTCTTGCCGTGATTTCCTCATATATCATGTGCTTGGAAGCTTGAAACGTTATTATTTCTTTTGGCAACACAACTATATTTCATCTGTCAGCACTGAGTGCTGCAGGAACACACAGGGACAGATGGGCCTGGGCTCTTCTTCCTATTCAAACAAACACAGGCACAACCAGGGAAACCAAGGTCAGGCTCTGAGGCAAAGTACCGATTTGCCACCTAAATTTCACCTGCTCAGTACACCAGTTCTTCTGCAATGAATGGCAACAGCATGAGTTTAAACAGTGTTTAGGTGTCTAAAGTAAGCAGAGCAATTCTCAGGCCCCTGAAAGTGGTTTCCACCGCCTGATATGTCCACGGTTGTGGTACAGGATGGGAGTTCTTCAGTATAACGGGTTCTGAGCTGTCATGGCACACATTGCCATCATGGGGACATCCACAGCACTGAGCCAACCATGCAGATGTCCTTTGATACCCAATGTAGTTTAGCCAGTCCATATGTCCAGGAGGTGAAGCCAAGACTCTCCTTACCCTACTGACCTCTCTGGCTATCAGGAGACCCTTGTAGCTGCTTTTTCATGCTGAGATCTTTCAGAGGCTCTATACCTCAGTCAGGATGCTTGGGAGCAACAGGGCTGTGGGTTCTCCTGGTGTTAAGCAGGCTGTCTGGCCTTTTCCCAGTCCTTTATGTTGACCACACCAATGATGACCCCTTTCACTTTTCTCCACTTGAATTTCTGTGGCCATTTCCCTTTTCCTTTTGGAATTCCATGCTTTCTGCCCTGGCAAACCCCCGTGAGTTATCTTCCCCAGATTGTGCTAAGTGTCAGACAGAATGCTCATAGCCCCTCTTGCCATAAAACCTCTGAAATACATGGGAAAGGCATTTCTATCTCCTCCACCAGTGAAACAGAAAACACAGAGGCTGAAGGCTGGATTAGACACCCACTTTTGCTACCACCCAAGCTTAGATTCTTGCTCTATATCTCCATAAATGCAGGTTTAGCCACACTGTCCTCTATGTTCCTTCCCTATCAGCTGAACACTTGATATCTTATTTGATTTTCAAGACAACCTATGTCCCCTTGGCTCCATGCTCAACAGTTGTTGCTGGTTATTGGATAACCACCAAAGAGACAGATGGGTACAGATGCACCCTGTCCAGTAACCCATGGTCATGCCCATTGTCCAGGGACTTTATCACTAGTGAGAATTTCTCTGTTACAGAAGTTTCATCTGAGACTGAGCCAGGCTTCAGTGGCCTGGCCCCTCCATCTCTGGGTCTTAGGGCATTTCTGAGTTGTTTTATAGGTGACTGCTGAAAGGTGCTGCCCAGATCCAGACCAAATGGTGTGGTAATTAGTTAGGTGCCACAGAACACCCCGGAAGATCTCCATTGGCCCTGACCAAAGTCATAAATGCCAGCTCTTACTGTTCTCCTTATGTAGCTCTTGCACTCAACTACTTGACACTGCTGGATTTATGGGCATGCTACAGGTACATGATGGACCCACAGTAGCAATCCCACCTTCCAATGTCCTCAGTCTCACGGAGCTCTCCTTCCAGTCCCTCCCACCCATAGACACGGGCAAGGCCAGACAAGAGGCAAGTTGTTTATGGACTGTTTCCTAGAAAGTGGTCTGTGAAAGAGCCTAAACACTATCTTAGAGCTGATTGAGAGGAAAAAAGCCTGGTGGAGGGGCAGCTCTGGGGCAGAGTCCATGAAGCACTGGGGACAGGGAGTGGGGTCAGTCACAGGATACACCACTTGAACCTAAATTCAAAGTTAATCCCAAGCATCACTGTAGACTTGTCCAAACTCACTGCGACCTCACTTGATAACAAGAGAAAGGGAATGGTAAAACTGCTCTTCTAACACTCTTCACCTGCCCAGTCTAGCTCAGCCCCACATCTTGAAAGCATCTTGTAGAACCACAGATCTGTTTCACACAGCCCAAAAGTGTCTCCTTGTTCTGCATGTTCACCCTTCTCCCACTTCTCAGGTAGGCAAGAAGCATCAGCTGCCTCCCAAAGTGAAACCCACACCCATTCTTAGTGGGAGGTGTCCCTGCCCATAGCAGAGGGGTTGGAACTAGATGATCTTAAGGTCTCTTCCAACCCTAACTGTTCTATCATTCCAGCCAACTGGCCAGTTAGCCAGCCTGCACTGCCTCATCTCCTGATGGGAAGCCCATTAATCATGGTGCTGCAGGACAGGTAAAGGATCATAAATAGATCTAGAGGTATTAGGTGTGTCTCCTACACCTTCCATAGCCATGAGGTTCATGGAGTCAGGTGCTCCTCCTAAGGAGTGTGAAGTTGTTAAGGCAGATCAGTTCCCTCTTGCTCTGACTGCAGCCAAAGCCTCTTCTAAGAAGTGCCCAACCTGACAGACTGCAGCCTTCAGCCTCCTAAAGAGCAACCTTTAATTCCCTGAACTTTTGCACAGATCCAGCTGCCTCAGCATAATAAGATACAATTAGTGTCGTGGAGATGGCCAAGTGTGTGAAAAGCTAATGATCTTCAGTGCCTGCCAGGGATGTTCTCCAAAGCAACACAAGGAGAGTTGGTGTGTTCTTTTAAACTGCCAATGGAAGCGTCTGTAATGACTAATGACAGGATCTGGCACAAAGGATGAAGCATGTCAGCAACTGATGAGAAGAAAGCAGGATGACAAATGCCAGCCAGAGAATACAGCTCCTCCTTCTTCCCAGCCTGAGGAACCAGAGGCACCATCTTAATGTAAGTTATATGGGTTCAACTCAAGGGACAGACACAGCGTGGAGATGAAAATGTGTTAGGACAGGGCTCAAGCAGCCAGAGCATCCAAGTCTGGGAAGACATAAGAGGCTTTCAGCCATTGTCATTGGCTCTTTCCAATGGATCTTCCTGCCATGCTAACAAAAGCCCAGTGCCGTGTGGACAGGTGTAATGTTGCCTGAGTCACTCATCACAGCTGAGGAGCCCATAGAATCACTATTTCTATAGAAATGCTGAAGAAACTTAGTCTTCATATTGGCAGACTAACAAAAGGGTATTTGCAGCCCAGGAACAGACTAAGAGGAGATCATAGAGTTGCTGTTTTCAAGAGAAAGAGTTTTTTCTAGAGCAGTCTTCTACTACCAGCATCTACTACCTTCAGCCCAAACTTTAGCATGCACAATAGGAGGTAGCTGTTAGCCAGCTGACATGCCCAAGCACCCTGGATGTCAACCTCGAGATGCAATCCCAGAAGTGAATGAGGAGCTCTGAAAACATCGACACTGCTGGAGCTGGAGGTCACTGTTAGAAACTGCCACTTCCAACGCATCATGCCTGAGCATTTGTAAAGTATCTTATCATCACTGAGAACTAGGTGATGATGCATGTGACAGAGATCATGTACCACATTAGCTAATGGCAGCAGGGGTATCAATGTTCAGTCAGAAAATCTACAGCTGAACTCCAAAGAGCAGACAGAAGCAGTGGGATGCACAGTCACACAATCCTCCAAAGGACATGAAGGTGAAGCCACCTGAACCCATAGGGCCGCTCCGTGAATCATTCAGCTGAGAGGATCTGTCTTTATCTGGCACTGAGCATCCTCTAGCTGTGTGGCAGAGACCACAAATCCTCCCCCTTGCAAGGACCCATAGGTAACATTGCAGTGCCTGTGCTGGACAGAAGGTCAGGTTGAGTCCTCCATCACTGTGCATAGTTTACTCTCCCATGAAGAAAACAAAAAGTTATGAATTAGGTTGTACATTTCAGAAGGGGAATCTGCACATACATGAAATATAACTGTCCCAAATGGTGGGTTATACTGTGAGCTCCCAAGAGGGGTTAAGAGCTTGGAGAAGTTGCATGTAGATATTTAGGTGAAAAGGGAGTTTCATAACACTTCTTCCTGAGCAGTGGCCCCAGCATTTCTGCAGTCTATTGGCTCCTCTCTCAAAGAGAACAGGATCAATCCAGCTTATGCAGGTGAGCACTTCCCCATGCTACACCCAAACTGGCAATGATTAATGCATCAACAACCCTCATGTGGGTTTGTAGCAGCCAGACTCCAAATCTCCCTGAGCCTGAAATATAAATGATACCATCTGTACCTACACTTTGTCTTTGTGATCATTGATTAATGAATAGGCCACAAGCCAGCTAAGGGAAAAGTTACTCACTTAACTAACTTTCAGACGTGTTTGTGGAATTGGGTTGTCTCCAGACAGTGGGTCTTGTAAAGTCTTTGCATATATTCTTTCTGATAGAAAAAATTAAGCACTTGAACTGGGGCTGTGCAGTTTCACTTCAGTCAATGATCTCCATGTCTCTGTGGCTATAAAAAGGGTAGATCTGAACAATGAACATCAGAGGAACAGTAGGTCTTTTCTTTCAGTAAAATGACTCTACTAGCAGAAAGCATGGGTTTCAATTTGCCATGGCATAATTTAGGCTAAAACCTAAAGGAAAGTGCCCAGACATCAGCAGACCTTGTCCCAAAGATGTGTTAGAGACCCAAATTCAGCAATCCCTACATGGTAGCCCCTCAGACTACCAGGTTCAGCAGCTGAGAACCCTCATGATATCCCAAACACCCAAATGGGAAATGATTTCAGCACACCTGGGGATTCTCCTCTTCACAATATACCTGGAAGTCCTTCAAGTCCTTCACTAACCCTGTAATTCCCATCAAATCATTCCAGGCTTCTACGTCTGTGGGACGTGAGCGCAAGTAACAGCAGGATCTGCTTAGGAGTCCTACCTGGGACCCAACCAAGCACTGCATTGGAGAGAAATGGAGGATAGTGAGATGCTGTGTAGACAGGGAAAGGAGGACTCACCAGGACGGTAGAAGGAACATGATTTTACCATCACGTCTCCTAATCAGGTTGGATACGTTCTCAGTCTTGCTGCAGCTTACTTTACTGCTGTGCTGATCTCTCCCTCCTTGTATTGTGTATTCACCATGCTAATTCCACTGGGCACCTGTTTAGTTTACTGCCTTGTCTATGGCAAAACCTCTTGGAAGAACAGTGCCATAGTCCCTTGTGTTATGTCCCTTCTCTTAATTATACATACAGCGTTGTGTGATGTTGCAGACACACTGCTTTTACAGCAGAAGGCACTGGACCCTAACTATTCTATGATACTATGTCCTGTTCAGCCCATATGTTGGGCAGAGGTATCCCATTTGCTCCCCACTTCACATGAGCAGATAAACAGCTTCCAGACCTTGGCTGAAGAGAGCATGGAGCTCAGCTAGAATCAGAGCCTGGCTACCTCTCACCTTGCTCCTCCTATGGCTTTTGACCCCATGGGCATGGATAACTGTGAGTGCTTTCACTCACTCCTGAGGTGTATGGGATTTCAAAGAAATTTGGGAATATGTGCAGGCTGTTTGTTAACAAGCTGCCTCCACCCACAGGTTGCCAGATTCAGGACAAAGGTGAGTAGGGAGGCAAGCAGCCAAGCTGACACAGTGTTTACCATGCTGTCTCTGCCACTATAAATTGCTGACAGCACCACAACATCAAGGCTCAGCTCCAGCAGAGCAGGAGGGAGAGACTTTTACCTACGCTGAGCTCCCCATCAGGTGCAGGAGCAGGAGGAACAGAGGAGAAGGCAGTGTCAGGCATCCCAGACACAGGTCCAGCATGGCATCTCTGCTGAACAACATAGCCAGACCTTCTGCCATCATTCTGCAGCTGTCCATCGTGCTTGGTATAGTCTTTGTGCTGCTGAAGGTGGCTCAGTTCTACCTGAAGAGGAAGAAACTCATCAAAGCTCTGGAAGTATTCCCTGGTCCTCCGAAACACTGGCTCTACGGTCACAATCACCTGGTAAGGAGGGAGCTGGGCTCAGTCAGGGTGGGTTTGTCCCAAAACCTGGGCAAGATATCAGTCAAGATAAAAGGAAGCACTGGGTGGGATGTGCATGTACCATGCTCATCTCCCTTCCTGCAGGAGAGAGCCTCAGCACAGGGATCACCCAGGCTTCTGCAGGGCAGGCAGAGAAAGGGTGCCTGGTTATGAGATAGGCACCATTTGGTAAATAACAGAGCCATGTTGTTTTCAGTCGTGTGCTTAAACATGGAGTTAGGCAATTTCTGGGACTTTTGTGGAGTTTTTTTAATGTAAGCAACCATAAAATGTCTCTCTTCTGCATTAAACCTTCAACCAGTAAGAGTCTTTCCCTCTACAGCCAGTGAAGAGGCATTTCATTGCAGCCATTTTCACCCTTCTATAGTGAAGATAATTTTGCATTCCTGTTACATGCCCACCTTCCACTCCTGAACTTAGAGAATGGGGATGTAACAGCATTGGTCCTCCTGGCATTGCCTATGCCAGCATAGTTCCTGAGGGCAACACCAAGCCCAGGCCATCCAAACACAGCTCAACTGCAGCCAAGCTCCAGCTAGGGACTCTCCATGGAGCTACCTGGTGCTGCAGGGACATGGCATCTCAGTCAGCTTTGCCACCTATGCACAGTCCTTTTGCAATGCCCAGTGTCTCCTCTATCTGCAGTATAGAAAGCTCCCCTGTTCAAGTACACCTATTCTGTCTCCATTTCCAGGAGACGATGTCCTGTATGTGCTTCCCGTGAGAGGGCAAGTGTAGCCTCTGCTCCCCCTGGCACATCCATCTTTTGTTAACTGAGTTCAGTCTCTGCTTAATTGTCATTGCAGATAACTTCTGAAACCATATTAAACCAGTTATTGTTATGGGGAGAAAAATACCCCTATGCCTTTCCAAGGTGGTTTGGACCAATCGTGCCTACTCTAATAATCAACCATCCTGACTATGCCAAAGTCATAGCTAACCAAACAGGTAAGTCTCTACATCTGTTTTTGGGAAACCATGTGCTTGACACTTCATTACTGAGAAAATAATGGAAAAGTTGCATGGAATTCCCCCCACACACACACTGCCTTCCCTCATGGATATTGCAATTTCCCTGTTTCTCCCCCTCTCAAGCTCCCAACCTGCCCCAGGTTTCATGGAGCAGTTTGTATTCTTGTGCAAAACAGTGACCAGTTGCCTGTTCCTCCCAGTGCACTGTCTCCATCATCACTGGTCTTACTGTCTTCCGTGGCATCTATGACCACAATAGATGTGGTTCCCAGTAAACCCAATAACATAGGTGAACTGGTACGCAAAAGGCTCTCAGAAGACATCTTAAGTCTTCTTGTCTCCTCCTTTCTATGGAGCACAATGTCTGTGAGTGGTACATACATGTGCATCACCAGTAAATCCCATCCATTGCTCTCAGCTTTGAGACTTGCCATTGCCATTTCTTTTCCACACACATTTTTCATTATACCTTTCTCTGGTGTCTGAACTCCACTGAGGTCATATTTGTAGAAGACTTCTTTTAAACTCTGCCTCCAGTGGTACAGTATTTTACACAATAAAATTAGACTAATTCTATATTGTGATTTAGCAGACTAACTCCAGTGTAAATATATCCTGATTTTTCTTTTTTGTCATGCTGAATTCATTAGCTGTTCAGAATGTTGTGGTATCTGTTCTGTTTTATAGAACAAAAGCCCAGTTTACCCTACAAATTACTAACTCCCTGGATTGGTAAGTCATCCTTTATTCATTATTTCTTTCAGCCACATTGCACATTTCAGCAGCTTCTCTCCTGTTTTCCTTCGTTTTGCTTTCTTCTGTTCTAAAACTAGAGCTTGCAAATGAGAAAGTTTGAGTGTGAATATTACAACTGGTGGTGCTTACCTAGCTGTGGAGCACATCAGGCAGCTTTGCCTTAGATCACACCCCCAAACTTCAATTTGCTCAGGGACTGAATGCCACCATAGATAACTGGGGTGATACACACCAAGGACAGGAGGACAGAAAACCCACCTGAGAGAATAAGTCCTGTACCTCTGCCATCATGGGCCTGTTTTCAGGGTAGTTTGGGTGTGCACAGCTGGTTGCAGTGGGCATGCTTCTTGTCCACCCAAAGAGTGCTGTTGTGAGCAGCCTCAGAGAGGCTGAAGAAAGGCTCAGTCACCAACTCTTCCTCCCAGATCCTGCACATCTGTCTGTGTTTGGCCAAAAGTAGTAGTAAGGCTTCCAGCACAGTGATCAATGTCTGGAGGAGCTGATTGCACCTTTGCTTTTGTTCCCTCAGGGGAGGGACTGTTGATTTTGGATGGAGCCAAATGGTTCCAGCATCGGAAGCTGCTCACCCCAGCTTTTCATTATGATGTGCTGAAATCTTATGTGACCCTGATGTCAGACTCTGTCAAAGTGATGCTGGTAAGAATCACCGCTCCTGCCACTTTTACCTTTCAGCTGTGCATCAGTGAACATAGTCAGGTCTGGGAATGACCAAGGGAGGCAGACTGAACTTAGATGGCTCATACAGTTCCATGAACTTTTTTGGGTGGTTTTGAAGTTCTGAAGTTGCTCCCCTTACCTCCCTCTGGCCCTTCCACTTATTCTTTCTTTCTTTCTTTCATCTTCCTTCCAATAAAATCAACCACTGGTAGAACATCCTTTCCTAGCCCAGTAGTGGTAAACCTTGAACAAGAAATGCACAGAAGAGTTTGATTAGATTTCACAGAATATACATTGATCTAGGGCCTCAGCTGGCAGATAAGAATGTAATTAGCAATGTGGATCTGGGAAGAGGAAATGGAAAATATGACCTGATTGTAGATGGTTGTCTGTCCTTCTTTACCCCTGCCTCCACCACTAGGATAAATGGGAGAAGAAGAACACAGAGAGGAAGTCAGTGGAGCTCTTCCAAGACGTCAGCTTGATGACACTAGACAGCATCTTGAAGTGTGCCTTCAGTTATAATGCCAACTGCCAGACTGAGAGGTCAGTGCTTCAATTTCCAAATGCTGTGAAAACAAGTGTTCCTTTTTCCTCACTGGTTGCTAACACCAGCTTTAACTTTGATCTCCCTACAGCAACTCAAACTATTATATCAGAGCAGTTTATGACCTGAGCTACCTCCTGAGCACTAGAATCCAGAACTATTCTTACAAGGATGTCTTCTATAACTTGACTCGCAAAGGCCGGGCTTTTCAGGGTGCCTGCCAGCAGGCCCATACCCACACAGGTATCTCTTCCCTTCTCTCCAGCCATATTTAGGTATCTCTCCCCCCTTCTCCCAGCCCTGTTTCCCAGCTGAACCTTGCCCACACATTCATCTGGAGCTGCTCAGAGGGGGGTTGCAGCATGCACTGGCCAGAGGGTTATACATTAATCAAGGTCCAACCTGCTGACCAAGCAGACAGGTACATGAGTTCTCTGGAGGGGCAGGGCACATCTAACTGATCGTTCCTCTGTGCAGATAAGGTAATAAAAGAAAGAAAGATGTTGCTGTCCTGTGAGAAGGAATATGACAAGATCCAGAAGAAGAAACACTTGGATTTTCTGGACATTCTTCTTTGTGCCAAGGTGAATGTTTGAAATAATCCTATCTAATGCCAAACATCATACCTGTGTGGCACTGAGGATACACCAGCTGGGAGGTGGCCTAGTCCTGGCTGGAGTTGCTGGCAACAGCTTCTCCACTTGGGAAGGGAGTACAAATGTGTAAGATGAAGAACATAGAAAGCTTGGGCAGACTTTCACCTTCCTTGCTCATTTTAATTGAGCACACTGATAGTTCCATGTAAGTGAGTTGTCAGAAAGCATAGAAAAATGAGACCTTTGGAAACATTACAAGGGGTCCAGCTTGGCTGTAATCCTCTCAAGTGATTTCATTTATTACCTTCTGTAGTTCTACCTTTGCAAACATCTTCAAATACTCTAGACAGAAGCTGCCATTTGGTGCTCAGGAAGAAAAAGGGAGCTCTGTGCTCTCACTCTGTCTTTCTGGAGCCACTGTTTTCTTTTCTTCTCAATCTGAAACAAAAGTCATCCAAACTTACCTACTGGAAAACTAAACAGGGACCCTTGGTAGGGGATCAAATAGAGCCTTTAATAGAGCTCAGTAGAGCCCTTCCTTCTGGAAGGCTGGGAACTGGTATCACACCAAAGCCCAGCTCTGTAGCTCCATTGACTGCAGTCGGCAACCAGCAGGTCTGACTGTTCTCACATATATTGGGTATATTTTCTGCTAACTTACTTCCTGATGTACAGGGAGATACAAAAGACACCAAACTGGGCCCTTCGTCATCATCCAGGGTTATTTTTATATCCAAAAAAGCAAGTCCAATTAATGTGTGCTTGAGGATGATATACTCTCCTTTTTTGTCAGGATGCAAATGGAGTTGGGCTATCTGACGAAGAACTGAGGGCTGAGGTGGACACGTTCATGTTTGAGGGTCATGATACCACAGCCAGTGGCATCTCCTGGCTCTTGTACTGCATGTCATTACATCCAGAGTACCAGCAACGGTGCAGGGAGGAGATACAGGGAATCTTGGGAGACCGAGATACTGTTGAGTGGTGAGCTAGGACTTTTTATTCCTTTACTTTGAATTCTTTTCACTTATCCTTTAAGGACTTTGTCACAGTCCCCCCCAACATCCTTCTCTCTATATAGGAAAGATAAAGATTTGATGAGTGGACTGCTTGGTGGATGAGGAATCAATTGGATGACGACATCCAAAGGGTAGCGGTCAATGGCTCAGTGTCCAGGTGGAGATCAGTGATGAGTGCTGTCCCTTGGGGCTCTGTAACTGGACCAGTACTGTTTAATATATTCATCAATGACATAGTGTGTATTTGAGTGCACCTTCAGCAAGTTTGCAGACAACACTGAGCTGAGTGGTGCATTTGACACATTTGACTAAATGACCTTTAAATGTTCCTTCCAATCCAAACTATTCTATGATTCTAAGAAAGAAACTTCATCCACCTTATACTGCATCTACACTGGGGCATTTTGTTTTTCATGTAGTAATGCTAGCACAAAGGGAGGACTAGGAGAAGGAGAAATCCCAATGAGAGAAGGAAGACATGGCAGTCCAACGCACTCAGTGTGCAGCACAGGCTGTGGCTGCTGCTGTCCCCATTGCTGCCACTCAAACACAGCCTGACCCAGGTTTTCTTTCAGGGAGGACCTTGGGAAGATGACTTACACCACGATGTGCATCAAAGAGAGCTTGCGCCTGTTCCCACCGGTTCCTTCTGTGTCCCGATGCCTGCACAAACCTGTCACATTTCCTGATGGACGCAGTTTGCCAGCAGGTCTGTTGGGCTCATTCATCCTTCAGACTGCTGCCAGTGATGAGTGGGGCATCATCATGAGAGCCCAAGGAGGGAGAGCATCCCACAAGCACCTCTTGTGGGCTTTCACTCTGGGGTGTCACAAGCCTTTTCTCACTTTTCTTTTCCAGGCTGCCAGGCTTCACTGAACATATTTGCTATTCACAGGAACCGGGATGTGTGGGAGGACCCCGAGGTATTTCACCTTTGTTGCAATTACATCTCAGCCCAAACATCCTCTCCTCTTGAACAAGGCAGCCTATGTCTCCCTGCCATATTTGGGTGTTTTTTCCCCTCTTATTCCAACATTCCATATTTAAATGCAAAGTGCAATGAAGTTGCCAAACACCCCAAAGGCTTTGAACAAGACAAAGTGCTGGGAAAGGGGGTTGAATAGGCTATCTTGATGTATGGTGACACAGAGATACTCAGACTGCTTTCCACTGCCCTGGATAGACTTGGGTCCCTTCGAATTTAGTGTATGAGAAGTCCCAAGCCCTCCAGGCAGTGTGTGATTAGAAGCTGGTATCTTAGTATTCAGGGAAAGAAGTAGCTGGGAAACTCAAAGGAAGGTGTACAGCTGCCTCCCTCCAGTGGCCCTCTGGAGAGCCATGTTCAGCTATCTCTGGACCAGAGAGAGTCTGACTTGATGATTGCTGCCATGGATGAGAAAACACCTCCAGGCATCTTGGCGCTGTAAAGGGTGATTGGGATATCTCCAAAGGGAAAACTTCAGAGGCACAGGCAGCAGCACTCTACTCTCATGTAGCCAGTAGCTTTGTAGGGAGATGCCTGTGAGCTGCAGCTCCCCCAGGAAGAGCAGAAGCCATGTCCAAGCCTACTGTGTGGACTGGGGAGGGCCTGGTGCTGCTCATACCAAACCAAACCCTGACCTAACAGCCTTTGTTGCTCCCACAGGTCTATAATCCCCTGAGGTTTTCTCCAGAGAACTCAGCACAGAGGCATTCCCATGCTTTCCTGCCTTTCTCTGCTGGATCCAGGTGGGAGACCCTTCCTCTCTTTCCTTTTTTTGTAGGTTGCCTTGCATGGTAGATCTAGCCCATGGCAGAGCTCCTCAAGCTAATCCTCCCTCTGTGCCCTTTAGCCAAGCTGGCTTGGCCAACTCAAGCAGGCTTTCTGTAACGAGATCTCCACCATGCTCCATCAGCTCCAGAATGTTTCCTACACCCCAAGCTCTGTGGTCACCATCAGATTCCATACACTTTTCTTGTGGATTTTCAGAGATGTTTATATTTCTGTTGCCTGCATTGGGAACACAGGCTCACTTGCTTAGAGGTGAGCACCCACTGTGCCTCAAAGCCAAGCTGGGTCCATGTCTGTGGTTTCCACGCTGTATCAACAGTCAGACGCAGGATACTGAAGTCTCAGTAACTTGCAGAAGATACTCACAGAGCTACAAATAACCTCCCTGAGGTGTCTGGGGTTTAACCTGGATCCATGCAGCCCCTTCCAGTGAAGCAGGCCCCAGTTTTCTCAATCTCATTTTTTCAATGCTCATTGAAACAACAATACCCCACCACAGTGCTAGGTGTATTATGTTGTGGCATCAAGGGATTCCTAGCTAAGCTGTGCCATCATCTATGCAGCAGCTGGAGGTCCCCCAGCTTGCACATGGGTTGTGCCCAGCTCAGGGGTGGTTGGGAATGAAGGCAGCAAGCAGAGCATTTGTTCTCCTCTCCCTAGGAACTGCATTGGACAGCAGTTTGCCATGAACGAGATGAAGGTGGCACTGGCCCTGACCTTGCTCCGCTTTGAGCTCCGTCCTGACCTGTCCAACCCTCCCACACTGGTACCGCATCTCATCCTCAGATCCAGCAGAGGGGTCCACGTGCATCTGCAGAAGATCCACTGATCTCCTGAGGTACCACAGAGTGGGTCATTACCTTCCCCAAGGACCACTCTCCATCCACAGAGGGACACCAAACAGACTCACACTGGCCACCTCAGACCTCTCCCACATTAACCTCCCACTGCTGTCCAGGGGAGCACACTGAGCCCCCTCACATACACACTGAACCCAGCAGGTCCAGGTCCCCTCCTTGCACCAGGAATAGCACTGCCAAGGGTGTTTCACAACACAGCTATAGCTCAAGTTTCATCTCCATGGGCATCCTCCATGTCCTGCTCATCTCCTCACACACTGATAGGAGCTCTGTCACCCTCATGTCTATATTCACTGTTGCCAGCTCTCCGCTTGGGCATGGCAATGAAACTGGCAAGGTTTGTATGGCTGTCTAAAGCCTGAACTCTGTCCCAGCACAATAGCCCTCCCCTGCCTCCAGCCTGGGAGTGCCAGGGCAGGAGAACTCCCTACAGCCACCCCGCATCTCCATCACCACCCTCCACATCATTATCCCCCTAATCCGCTTTGAAGCTGGCACTGTGCCTATTACAGAGACAAAAGCCAACAGGTTTTTCTGCCCTGCCGCTGAACTTCCTTGAGCTGAGGGTGCCCAGGAGCCAGTGCTGGGACGTGTCACCAGCTAACTCGGAGAAACAACTCTCCATGTGGAAAACAAAGGATGATCAGCCTTGTTCTCCTCTCTGAAACGTGAATACAGCCTTGCAGAGATTCTCACAAAGTGTGCTTTGACTTTGTGTTTGGGGAGCCAATGGGGTACAGGATGAGTCCCAGCAGCCCAGAGGCAAGGCTGTGCTCGAGGGTGCAGCCCTGTGAGTGTTTTCTCAACCCACAAAGGTTGTTTCAGTGGCTTTGCCCCCCCGAGCCCTAGGAGCCTGTTTCCACCCCTCCCATGCCATGGGTCACCAAGCCCTTGCCTCTGCCTCCGGGAATTTCTGTGGTAAGGAAACAACTGAAATGACCTGGGGTCAGACAAAGCAAAACAGAAGTCACCACCCTCCAAGTGCTGGGGGCAAGAACAAACTCAGCTTGCAAGGAAACCCTAAAAGACCCTATAGGGAGCATGAGACTCAAGCCCTTTCCTGCAGAGGCTGGGACCTGGCTGCTCAGTACACGAGTGAGCTCCCAAGGGGTGCAGGTAGGCGCTGGCCCTGAGACCAGGCTTGTTTTCTTGATGCAGAGACCCCATAGGTCCTCACCCCAGCACGGTCCATGGGGGGCTCTGAGGCTAAGGAGACCACCTGGGTGAGCTGCAGGTCCAGGATGGGAAAAGGATCACTAGGTGGCAGTGGGAGACCCAGAAAAGCGCAGAGTCCTCCCTCTTCCCTCGCAAAACCCCCTCAGTTTGGCAGGGAACATAGCCCTGCCCAGCTGATGGATCCCATCCCCAGGGGCATCCCGGGCCCCGTTGCCATCTTCAGCTGTGTGGCTCAGCAGAGCAAGCTGTTCCTTCACAATCCCCGTCTTGAAGGTGGTATTGCCCATAGCACAAAGAAAGCTTGTCACTGCAAGTGCTGGGCACTCAGCAGGCATTAGGGGAAACTGAGGCATGGAGGACTGCACACATGCCGTGCCACAGAGACAAGGCTACCTGTCCAGCTTTTGCCCACAGAAACAGCATCTCCAGCATCACTACAAGCACTAATATAGCCAAACCATGTCAATTTGTCCAGGCAGCTCACTTCTGCTGATGGCCAGATCAGGACAGCCAAACCTGAGCATGTCCCCATCTGAATAAACCCCTGCAGCCTCCTGCCTCCCATTTAAACTGCCTGCTGAATCCTCAGTTTGAGAAACAAAACTCCTCTAGGGCTGGATCCAGGCCTTCATTTTGGCTAACAGGTACCTAACAGGACAGGGATGCTGTGAGTAACCAGCAAGGTGCAGGTTGCATTTATTTTGCAAGGCAGCTGCAGATCGTGTTCCTCTTCTCCCTTTTTCACCCCCAGAAAGGGACTGGTTTCAGGTTGTGTAGGTGCCAATGCCATCATCCTTGCGCTGATGGTGGACTCATGCTGACCTCAAAGGTTCTCTGCATCCCTGGTTTCAGCACAGCCACTGGAAGGCAGCATTTTGATAGCAGCTTTTCATTATTGGCCCTATTTGTCAGACCTTTCAGCCACCCCTCCAGGAACAAGCAAGCCACCTTGCAGCTCTGCTTATGTCAGTCTGTCTCCTTGGTGGTGGGTTTCAAAGGAAGCTAGGTAGCACTTGAAGATGCCCCTACAGCATCTTTTGGCTTGGACATGATGGGATAAGGCCAGAGCAGGAAAAGTTAGAGCTGATGAGGATCCATACCTGTTGCCTACACCTATATGTGTGTAGCGCCCTGCTTGGCCTCCCAGCCCTGTGCTTTGAGGCCATAACCCTATTCAATGCCGTGACCAAGGCTGCTTGTTTGGTTTCCAAGTGCTCTGACTGTTACGAATGGCCAAACCCCAACTACTGCCAGCAGAGACCTTCCCCAGAGAAACTGCTCTGGGAAATCTGTGTGGAAAAGAGGGAAGAAACCACCACCATTTTTTATGGAAAATAAATGGATTATTATCCATCAGTTCTGACAATAATTGAGTCAACACGAGTCAAACACTTTAAAGCCCCTCCCCATTACGAATCACACTTAGCCCAGATGTGCAGCTTGAAGGACCAAACCTTTGGGGGAAGATCTCACAGCACCAGCACATTATGAAGCCATAATGCAGCAGCATCAGCCAGGAGAAAATTCTTCTGCTTTTCAGCTTATCCAGGTCAAACCAGGCAACCCAAACATCCCCCCTGCCTTCAGGAGCTGGCAGTTTCTGGACAGCAGTATGTACAAGATAACCTCCTCCGCCAAGCCGCCACTAAACGGCTTTGAGAGCAGCAAAAGCTGCACAAGCAGCAGGGCAGCACCCGGTGACACAGATCTAATCACCCCACCATTTGCCCCAAACGTCTTTCTGCCAGGCAGTGACATTTCTGCACTGTCTCAGCTCTCTCCCTCCATCACCATGGTTACAACAGCCGCCAATCCACAGGCGAGTCTTTCCCGGGTACCACCAAACCCTTTGGGAGATGCTGTGAGAGCCAGCCCATTTGGCTTCGGGGACCCCGGGACATCCCATAGCACCAAAAATTCCACCACCCCCCCCTTTTCTTCTTTCCCTCCTCCTTTTTTATTTTCTCTTTTTCTCCTTTTTTTGAAGCACAAACAATGGAGCTAAAAGGTTGGGTATCAGGCCGATAATCATGAATGACATGTCATTATTACACACCACACATTCATTATCTCCCACTCCAGCCATGTCACAGGCGGCTGGAGGAGGGCAGATAACGGGGTGCCTTCATGCAGATGGTTTATTATCAGGATGTTCCAGGAGGGGCTTTAAGACAGTTAGTGATGCTGTTTGCCAGTTAAAGATTAGAGACCCCAGAGAATAATTAACAATCCCAAACCCCAGTTTTTCTGCTGGATTCTTATGCTTTCTCCCCCCTCCCCATCCTCTTTAATCTATTCACTCTAGCAGGTGTAATAAAGTGATAAGGACAGACTCCGGGGATGTTTGTTTGGCTACTATGGGTGTATAAATCAACAATGGGCGGTATTTTACTTCTGGCTTTCAGTGCCTTGAATCAAGACCAAAAACTTTGCAGCCCCCTTGCCCACACACAGACACCCCTACATGCCACATTCCCAGCTCCCACCTGGGTGACCGGGCTCTTTCCCCAGCCCAAAGGATTACAACAGTGAGACAGGCTCCCTTTCTGCTTCTGGAAGACCAAATCACATCTCTTGGGTTTCAAGGGGCCCAATGCCAGGTATGCTGCTCAGGGCCACAGCTGGAGCCGGTGGTCCTCCCAGCAGCCATTTACCTCCATAGAGCAAGCCTTTAGCTAAGCCACCTTGGAATAATTCATATGGTAGGTATCCACCTGCCCAAACTGCTCCAGGGCTGTGGTCACAGCTGAAACATCTTAAACACCCATCCCTAAAGTGCCTCAGGAGAGATCAGGGAAGTGTCAGAGTACAGGTGGCTTTCAACAAGATGTCCTGTTATCAGGGGATCTAAGAGACAAGTCGCACCCTCCTAGGCCACAAAGGACAGCTGTGATACATCTTATAATGAGGCAACAGTGCAAAAAGACCATTCTGAATCTCTTCTGCCCAAAAGGAGACTGTCCTGTCCACAGCAGATCCCAACCCTGAATGTATTCCTTAAAGCCCAGGCTCCAGAAATACTGACATTACAGAGTAGGAGGTAAGATGAGGTAACCATGGGTGTCCTCCCCCGTCATTGGTGGGCACTGGGGTGCCTTGTGGAGGACATGGTCACCTCCTATGCTGTGTGGAGAGAGGCACTGAGGATTTGACCCCCAGGCAATTTGGCTCAGGGGCTTTGGAGAGGTCAGCAACGCTGTTTGAGATGCCCATCACCAGGAAGCTCTCAGGATACTCTGGAGGGCATGCCCCAGCTCACAGGGTCAATGTGGCAGGCACAAGTGCTGGGATGCCAAAAGTTGCCTTCCTGATCACGCTCACCCTGCCAGGGAGGGATGAGACAGCATTATGCTTTAAAGAGCATCCCCAACCCTATCAGCAAGAGATGAGATATCCTAATTATGGCAGAACAGGCGAGGATGGGGCCGTATCAGCCAGCACAGAAAGGTAAACAAGAACTATAACAATGGACCCTTAACACTCATTAGCTGTGTCAGATAATACCTCACTTTTCTCCCTTTGGGCTTAAAATCTAATTAAGATTTTCCAACAATAAATTTCATTTGTGCTCACTCCCTTTTGTTCTTTTTAGGATCACACCAAGAAGCATCTATGAGCCTGCTGTACAGCTCACGGGAAGGCAGCCTGCTCTGCACAGACAACCTCAGGTCGTGCTTGACAGACGAGGGAAACTGAGGCAGGGCTGCATGGGGGGGGAGATCCCCCCATGGAATAACACACTGGCTCTTGCAAAAGACATCCCCTGGAAAGTGAACTCTGAAGGGGCACTGGCACAGTGAAGCCCCATCCTTCTCCTTGCTTGGACCTATGACCATGGATCCACTGGGAAAGACTCAGACCCACTTAGCACACCTCCACTCCAAACCCACATCCAGAGGAACAGCTCAGACATTCATTACACATTCAGGATGTGCACATGGCAGGGAATGAACTCCCACTGTTACTCATTATAAGGATGCCATTTCTAACTCCTTTTGCAACCGAGAGGTAAAAATTAATGGGTTCCCCTCCTCTTGCCACACCCCCAGCCCTAGTGCTGATGCAGCAGGAGCACACAATGACTAATCCTCCTTAAACTCTGCTGAGCGAAGCTGAACTCTTAAGGAGCTTGTTTTTTTCCAAACTCTCATGATGTTGGCACCTGCGAGAGGAAAATCAGGGAGCAGCATCCATCAGGAGCACCGGTGGGGAGGTCCAACGCCCGGCCTGGGGCTGGCTCAGCCTCCCCAAGGGAAGGTGGTTGAAGGGAACAGCTCCCATGTGATGCTGGGGACAGCACCCTCCATGCCTTGACCCTTCCAACCCTTCTGCCTGTTGTTTTCTTCTACCCCCATGCAATTTCTCAACTGGAGCTGTGATTTCTCAATGCTGAGCTTGAGGGTGCTTTCGAAACACTTGCCGACGTGAGGCTCTTTGGGGAGATGCCTTCCAGGGTGGGTCTGTTACTGAAAGGCTCCTGTATTATTCCTATGCCTGAATTTTTGTGTCACCATCTACTACGGACATCAACAACTTTCCCTGTGGAAAGACAGAAGTGGCTCTTGGCGAGTGGTAGCCCCCAGCTCCAGCTCCCTACTCCATCCCAGAGGGATGCCAGCAGTGGGAAGTGGCCTGAGCTCTCCACCAGGACTGTTGCATTCTCCCTTTAGGGAATACCCATCAGTTTTCACCACTGTAGGAAAGCAGGGTGTTTTACTGCACCATGTAGAAAGCATAGGGAAGAAGCATGGTGCCTGCACCATGCTGGGCAGCACCCCCTCCAGGACAGGCTTGGGCTTTTAAGATCACTGTCAATGCAGGGAATAGCCCTTGCAGCAGGAAAGCTCCTTCAGGACTGAAAAATACTGAGCAGGAACTGTGCTAGTGAGAGGCAAAGAGGTACTTTCAGCCCCAGCATCCTCCCTGCCTGCTTCTGGCATTGCTGCCTGCAAATGGGTCTCCAAAGCACCTCCTGTGCAGAGGCCATGGCTTCTCCCAGATCCAAACCCATCACAGCCACTGTTTCACAGCAGGTCTAACATCTCTCCATGCCTCAATGCTCAAGAGAAAGTGAAAGCCTCTGCCTTTTGGTAGCTCCTACCACCTCCTCCCCCTTTGTGTCAGCAGAGCACCAAAACCTCCAGCTCCCCCCAAACACAGGGGTGGCCAAAAATGCCCCTCTTATAAATCCTATCCCGTCCTATCCTATCCTATCCCTCCTATCCTGCTCCACCTGCAGCCCCTTCACTGCCCTTGATTGCAGAGTCCCTTATCCCTTTCCTTGTTGTTCAAGGAGAGAACCCTGCACAGCACTTGAGCAACTGATGTCCCAGGGAAGGCCAAGACATTACAGGTCTCTCATTTCAAACGGCAAACATTGTGGCTTGGGACCACTCATTGTTCCCATGGTGGCCTAAGCACTGTCCCGACACAGCAAAACATGGAGTCTGGTTAATGAACAGCCTGGCAGGAGCAGGCTGCACTGCATCCAGCAGCTTATGGGAGAACCAGCACTGTCCAGAGCAGCCCCCAGTTACATCCTGGCAACAGCAGTGATCACCATTTGCAGCCATGGGAATGGCCCCAGGAATGGCTGTGGGTCTGTGGCTGGTGGGATTCAGGGAGTGCTGGCTTTCACCTGTTAAGCAGCACTGGGAAGTGCTGGATTGGTGCCATGCCTCAGTTTCCTCACCTGGCAAGTGGTGGGGATGATGCTCACCCCCCTCTATGGCCCTTTGTGGCTCTGGGAAGGCCCAAACCCTGAGCAAGAAAAATGCTCCACTTTTTTCTCTTCCCTCCTGATACACAGACACACAGAGAATTGCTCCTGGTTTCATCCAAGTGAGGAAATAAGAGATGGAGCCTACTCGGGAGGGATCATAGGCAAAGATGTGTATGCTGACTTCTAAGCATCCTTCCCACCCCCAGAACACTGCCCTCCCTCACACCACCTTCCTTCAGTGTCCTTCCCTTCCCAAATCGCCCTGAAGGCTGGGAGTGCCTTCAGATGAGATGCCAGAAAGTCCTTTGGATGATTAGCAAAATTACCTTCTTTGCTGTCCTGTGGGCAACAATTCTCTTTATTGTTCACAGGGAAGATATATACAGGGGAAATTTGTTCTGACATTCAAATGCATAGTGTAGAGCCCTAACAAGGAGGATAAAAGGGGAGAAGAGAGCAGGTTTTGCGTCAGCAGCTCCCTGGAGGGCAGCTGGAAGGTCCCAGGCACTCAGCAAGACCTCTCCATGTCTGGAGCAGGCCAGTATCCCTTTGGGACCAGGGACATCAGCCTCGCTACCCTGGTGTGGTGACTGCTCAGCAGGAGAGGTGGCACCCCAGGCCTCTCCTGGGGACCAATGTCCATGTGGACACCAGCCCCTGGGGCAGAAGAGCACGTCCTGAGGGTGGGAAGGGAAAAGATCAGGAGATGGTGATGCTGTGGAGAGGTTGGGAGCAACACACACATATGGGGGATGCCAGTGCAGAGGGTCCTGTGAAATGCCCATCGTGACAGCAGGAAGCAAAGTGAGGGGAGGAAAGAGCATGGCCAGCCAGGGCAGATGCTACATGGCAGTGGTGATCACCTTCTCCTCGGGCTCCACATTGTTCTCATAGGCGTGCTGGCTGTCTTTGGACCTGTGTTGGAGGGAGAAACAACAGCACTGAGCTTACCTGAGCAAGACCAGTCTCCCCAGAGCCACCATCAGCATCATGACCTTGCCAGTGCTGACAACACATAGAGCAGGGGTAAAGTGGGAAGGCAGGAGGGGAGCCAAGCACAGGGTGGGAATTGCTGTGATTTCTAGTAGGGGCTATTTTGACAGTCAACATCTGCATGGTGACCTATGGCCACTTTTGGTGGTTTCCTCTGTTTGAAAAGCATGATATAGAGTAAGAAAAATGCAGTGTAGCAGGTTGCATGGTGGTGGATGGGCCATGGGGGATAAGGAAGTCTGGGGAGCAGAGGATACTCTCCCACTGGCTTCTCTTTAATCCCTCAAGAGGATAAAAGACCCCCAAACCATGTGCATGGAGCATGTGAGGCCCTGAGTGGGAGAGACTATGGCTCTGCATGTCTGAGCTGTCCCCAGGGTGGTGGAACAGAGCCTGAGCACCATGGGGAGAACATTTGAGCAAGTTCACCTGAAGTTGGCCGCAGCACTTATGTATTTCCCTTCATGGCCATTGGACATGACAGGATCCAGTTTGTCATCAACACTCACCACCCTCTCGACGTTTTCCCTGGAAGGAGAGAAGAGGGGAACTGAGAGAGAGCAACGGAGGGGCCATGCTGGGGAGCAGCTCACAATGGTGATGGAAGAGAGGAAGGGGCTGCTCCAACATGAGAGACAATAAGGGACCCAGATGTGTGATCCTGGCCTTGAACACCCACCTCAACCCCTTTCTCAGTAGGATATGGGCAAGGAAAGATGCCCTCATGGCAGGTTTGCAGGGACCATTCCGGATGCTGACTGCCGGCCCCTGTCTCTGGAGCTGGTGCCCAGTGCTAGGTTGGCAGTCAGCAAACCTCATTTGTCAATACATGGGGTTGTTTTGTCCCACTAACTGGTTTTTCCAGTCTTCTTCTATATAATCTGTTGCAAAATAGTCCCAGATGGGCCCCAACTGACACTGAGGGATTCTGCCAGTGTCACAGCCTGGGAGGACATGCACGTCCATGCATACAAAGCCAGGCTGCCTTCTTTCAGATGTGACTATGGATCGCTCACAGAAGGAATCACGGGGCAGGGACTGGGTGTTTAACCTCAGCCAGAGCCCAAAAGCTGACCTCTAGAGAGAGACCCATGACCCAAATGGTGCCAGGGCAGTTGATCAGAAGGTGGGCACAGGTCCACCCCATGCGCACATCCCTGCCTCCTCAGCACTTGCCCAAAGGTGATTCCAGAGGTTTTTCCTAGGAGCAGACTGGCATAAACAAGCAGGGCCTTGAGCTGATAGCGACTGTCACAGTGAGAGCAAGGAGCTGTCAGTGCTCCAGGCTGCCTTTTCCTCTGAGGAGGCCAGGTTGATTAAAACAAGCTGCTGTGCCTCCTCAAGCCCTCCTCAGCATCCTCTGCCTGTGGGCTGGGAAGAGGCAGATGGGCACGAGCAGAGATGTGGAACACTATAACACCATCCCTGCCTCCCACTTCATGGGCAGGGGGCACCTCCACTTTGAGGGCAAACGTTCTTCTTTGGGAAATAAATACTGCAGTTGCAAATCAGACCATAGAAATATATATATAAATAGTCAATGTATATGTATATATAATGCATTTTGTATATTTGTGTATGCATGTGCAGAATATGTATATATAATGTATAATTGTACCTATATAATGCATAATGCAGTGTGTGTGTTTATATATACAGACACTGCATTCTGCATTGACCCTGAATGCTTCTCAAAGGGCTCCCTTTAAATGCATCTGGAACAGAAGCCAACCTGCTGAGCATTGGGATATACCCCAAGTGCCCACCTCCTTAGCCTGGGGGGGCTGTAGAGATGCACAGATACAAGAAGACTCCATCACCTTTGGGTGCAAAGCCCAAAGTTCCTGTGCTAGTGTAGAGGTACGGGGAACTCTTTGGGTTCAGATTCAAGACCAAGCTGCTACAAAGCAGTGGCTTTGCTTGCCTGGCAGCAGGACAGAGGTAGCTGGTCTCAGAGAGCCTTTTTCTGATTAATAAGGCCACCTCATTTGTGCTGTGGGCTCTGGGTAAGAGCACTGCCACAACTTGGCTACCTCCCTCTTGTCCCACCTCCTGTGGGCACCTTCTAACAACTTGGCTCAGTCTGCTTTGCAAATGAAGCTTTCTGGGGCTTGTTTTCCCATGGATATAAGGCACCTGTGAACTGCACCCCAAATTGATAAGAAACCAGGCTCAGACCAGCCCCAGGACACACATGCCCATGTAAAACATTCAGCTTTCTCACACAGCTTGCTCCTGGCAATGAGTAACAGGGAGCATGGACCAGGATGGGCAGAAAAGGACAAGGAGAGCAGGACAGGGAGTCTTTGCTCTCCCCACCCAGCTCCCAGCGCAGTGATCACAGTGTTCCCACCCCTGGCATGAGGACAGAGGCAGATGGAAGTGACCCATGCAGAGGCAGGTACACCCAACCAAAGGGCTCCCACACTTACACTTTCTCCTTACACCAGAACTTATTGACCACGAAAGCGATGGCCACCAGGACCAGAAACACAACCACTGCAATGACACCCTGCAGCCACGGCTGGAGATTGCCCCGTGCTGCAGGAAAGAGGAGAATATGTGTTAGAAACACATCCTCAGTCTTCATCTGCCAAGCTTCTCCCATCCAGCTTCAGCAATGTGCAGCCAAGAGCTTGGTCCTGCAAAGCTGAGCAGAGCGTGTTGCTGTTACTCCAGGCAGACTTACCTGAGTGATAGCAACGAAATAAAGTACAAATAACAAGTTATTTGTACAGAAAGCGACAGTCTTGCTGGCCTTTTCCTGTGGAGCATGATGCCTTGCAGCTTTGTATATGCATACGTACATGTACACAGTGGGGTGCAGATGACTTTGCGGTGGGGAATACAAAGGGCTAGGGGACAGGGAGGGAGGGAAGGAGGATGTTTGCCCAAAGTGGCAGGAGAAAGAAGGCAGATGGATTTCAGCAAGCTTTATTCTCCCTCCCCAGATCCCACAGACGTCATTCCTGGGTTGTTTTCCAAATGCTGTCTGGTATAAAACAAGGACCTTATGACTGGGATGGTGTAAAACACAAAACTCCCAACAAACGGTTGCCAGCGTGGATTTCAGTAAAACGCACCATTCAACAAGTTTCCAGAGCAGCAAACTGATTTATGACGGGAAATTGAAGGCTGAAGCATTCAGAGCAACAGCCTCCAAGCGCAAAGGCCAGGCAGGGATGGCAGGGGGCCAGGAGGCAGCAGGGGAAGGCAGCGGGTGGCCAGGAGCTGGCTGCAGCATCCCTGCCCCTTGGTTGGGATGGAAGCACAGGTTCCTTCTCTAGCCAGGCCTAAGCAGTGATTCAGCCAGGGTGCAAAACACATTCCTGGATGTGCATGGAGCTCAGGAACACAGAGATGAGAAGAGGAAACCCTGTCCCAGTCCTTGCTGGGATGGCTGCGCCTTGACTCCCACTGGTTTTTGTGCAACAGAGAACTCAGACTTAGTCAAACCCAACCTTAAGTGCTGTTGCGTCAGGAGACTTTGTTCATACAGATGCATCCATTTGGGATTTCATTACTATATATTCAGGCACAGCTTTTCCTCTTTCTGCTGACTGAAACTCCAACCTTTGCACAAAAATGAGGTCACTCTGTGCAGGCAAGTGGAGGATGCTGCCTGCCAGCCCCAGCATCAGCCTCAGACCATGTGGACCCACCCCTGCCACCAGTACCCATGAGGCTGAGCACATTGTTACTTCAATCTTGACTTGGGAGCATTATGTTAGCTGAACACTTCATCTGTCTCATGGGAAACAAATGAAACAAATCTCTGCTGTAAACAGTTAATAAACTTTACTAGCAGCAATAAAGGTGGGCTGTGTGCTCTGCACGTGAAATCTCCCTGTAGGCAGCCAGCTCAGCTGCTGACAGCCCTCATCTTCCTCTGGATTTGGGGAGGGGGAACCTTTACTGCAAAGGCTTTTATTTATGAAAACAAACCAAAATACCACAAAAGAAAGCTCCTTCTTCCTCCTGGCAGTGCAATCAGCCTGAGGCTGACTCACCTCCTGTGCCAGTCCGGAAAGCTGTGGCACCCCTGGTAAGCAGTTGTAGGCAAAGCCCCAAACAGCGTCCTTCAGCCCCACCACCTCCCCACAGGGACACTTGCCATGTTTACTGCAAGGTCCCAGGGCTGAAACTTAAAGGGGAGGAATTCAGGTGGAAATTCCCACTTGTATCAGCGTGTTTTGGATGAAATCCCATTACACCAACAGGCTGCCAGTGGCCGTACAAGGGGTGGTGGCAATGGTGAAGAGCAGGGTTTGGTCCCCTCCTGCCAGACATCACGAGCAGGGATGCTTATGCTTCTGTTGCCCACCACCTCCTGATTGCAGCCCCAACACACCTATTGCCTCCAGGCTGAGCTTTGGCCTGTTTTGCTTTCTCCCTCGCTCTGCCCTTGGCTGTTATCTCAGCCACATTGATTTGTTAGTTGCAGTTAATTTATCCTGTTGAAGCCAGGGTTTCCAGACTAAGCCTAGGAGAGGATGGCCAGGTCCAGACTGCAGTAAGGTTTCTGCTTGGGTTAAGGGAGTTTAAGGTCAACTGGGGAATGAAGTCAGCGATGACTGAAACTGCCAAATTTGCATCTCATGATCTTTGAGCACAGGAGGAAAGAAGATAAGTGGTAGGAAACATCCTCCTGGCAGCCATGCTCAGGAGCTACTGAATGTTTGTGTAAGCAAAACCCCACTCAGGCGCTGTTTCCAACCACATTTTCAAGCACCCAAAGCCAAAAGGTGAATTACCAAACCAAAATCAAGTGGTTCTGGCTTTGAGAGACCCTGTAGAGACCAGCTGCAAGGGGAGATGATGGATGATGAAGATGAGGATAGTGGGAGGAACAGTAAATGCCTCTGCCTATGGACATGGGAAACTTGCATAGCAATAAAAAAGGAGGGGGCAAGAACTTGATAGCATCTTCTATCCAGGGAGTAAATATATGGATCACAGCCCCGGGAGGCACTGCCTGGCTGGAGCCCCACTGCAGAATGCATTGCTGCCCTGCCAGGAGGGATAGCTGAAAGGATAAGCCTTACCTATGGAAACTATGTCCTTCCCGGTACAGCCTGTCCCTCGGGCTCCACCACCTCCTCTCTGTTTTGCTCCATGGTAATGACAGGGTTTCCCTGCCCAAACAAGATCTCCTAAACCAGATTAAGCAATGTGGGATCTGCAAGCCTGGCAGATGTGTGTCCGTGCATCTGCAGCTACGAATGAGACCCAGGGAAGTGCCGATGACAATATAAGCCCTTGCACGTGTTGTAAGTCCATTTCTGTCCTCAGCAGCTGGCTGGAAGACATAGATCTGCTTTTTGATACATCTTCCCTGAGTGCTTGAAAAGCATCTTCTAGCCCATGTTATCCACTTGAGGAAGCTGTGCCAGGCTCTGAACCTTCATAAAAGTCTTCCCCCCCCCCCCTTTCCAGAGACCCCAGACTGTTAAATCCCCAGCAAGTTGGTAAACAAATACAGGAAGAGCGGTCAGGGCTGGAGCATCAGGAGGAGAAAGGGGGAGGGAATTTTCCAGGACTTTGGCAGCATGGGATGAGCTTAATTACAGCTCATTATTTCTGGCGTTAGACAAGTCCTTCCATGGATTTCATAAAAGTAATGCCCTGGCCATAGGAAGTTTCTCTAAGTCTTTAGGAAGGGAACAAGAGGGCAGTTTGCAAAGGAAAATATTTGCCCCCTCACCTCTGCAATGATCAGAATTACAGATTAACAGAAAAACCTGCGAGCTCAGGGAGCGACCCATGGACAAGGAGAGAAGTAAGAAAGACAAAAAGAGCCTTAAGAAAACAGATTACTCATCTTGGTGCAAAGTAAGTCAAAGCTGCTTCATCTCCGCATAATCAGGTAAGACAAACCTCAGACAGCGGGTTCAGCCTTTGGCAAAACAGGTAGAATGCCCCCATTGCCCCAGCTCCGGCAACACCTCCTAACCCACCAAACACCCTCCCATCCCCATCTCCCGCTGATGAGAAGCCAGAGCTAAAGCTGGGATGTTTCTCCTCTTCCTAAGAGGCTCCTTCTCAGCTGTCCCTTGTCCCCAGAGCCATCCCGCCTCCCGGCGCTCTGCACACCTTCCTGCCTCAGTTTCCCCATGAGGTCCGTTCCCCTGCACTCACCTTCCTGGCAGCAGGCAGGCTCCGGGAGCAGCCCTAGGAGGATGAGGAGCAGGCAGCGGGCAGGCATTGCTGCAGGCAGGGCCTCGAGCTCTCAGAGGGAGCAGCGGAGCGCGGCCGCTCCTGCGCTTGGGCACGCCACCCTCCCACTGCAGTGAGCGCTTGGTCAATTATCAAACGCATTAACGAGGGAGGCCGATGCTCACACCTGGATATTCAAATCCCACTGCGGGGAAAAGGGGTGGAAGGAGGTGCCTCTGTCTTGCTCCTCTGAAGGGGAATCTGGGGCACGGTGACTTGAACATGACAGTCCCCTTAGGGCGTGGAAGGGGACTCAGGTACAAGATATTTGCATCCACGCAGGAGGAAGAAGTGACACCCAGATGGATCAATCTCTCCCCCAGTGCTTGGGGAATGCGGCTGGACAGGACCTGGGCGCTGCCCAAGCCCCCATCCCTGCAGCAGGAGAGGGGTCCAGTGATGCCCCAGCTCTGATATCCCTCCCCATCCCACAGGACCCCATGTCCTGAGGTTACAGGGAGATGCCCAATGCACTTCCCATTCTCTTCCTTGCTGTTTTCTGTTCAACAAGTGTCATTAGTAACCCAACAAAGCATGTTTGAAGCTTAAAACCATCCACTTAATAAACCAGACTCAAAGCCAAGTGTTGCCTCCCATGCCTTGCTGAATGGAGGGAATGTTAAACAGAGCAAACTGTTCATTTCATTGAGCCATCAGGGCTGTTTCCAAAATTTCTTTCGTATCAGAAGAGGCAGAAATACCCAATGACCTGCAGCAGATGGCAAAGCTGGCCCTTCACATCAGCAGCGCAGATGCTGTGGGATGGGGAATGTTGTACGTCCCAAGTTAAGCAGCTTCCCAGCCTGTGTCAGGTTTGGATGGCTGACAAACCCACCCTGCAGGAAGCATACAAACTATTTGGCTTTACAGTTGCAGACCTTCAGTTACTTCTGAAGGAAATGTTAAACCTGTGAGCCAGTGGTTCCTCTTTTGGGGCATTGTAGCATCTCTGTAAGCCCTAGAGAGCATCCTCAGCAGCAGCATCTGAGCTCACAGGCTTTGGGGTTGGGTGGTCCCCCCTCGGACCCCACCTGGGTGTTGTATCCCCCTGTGGGCACCCACAACAGACCCATGGTCAGGAACATGCAGCACCCTCAGGAATACATACCCAGGGGTGCAGGATTGCCCTCCTTTATCCCTCCTCTTTCCCCTGGATCTACAATAATGTAATTTATCCTAAAAAACAAGCCAGGGCTGGCTTAAACTGCACAAGGCTGAAGGCCAGTTCCCAGCTCTCTCCCCCAAATCCCTTTCTATGTCCAAATCCCCACCTGCAACATGGGGTAATCCCGTTCCCAACACTGCTAGGTTTTGTTTACAAACTCCCTGGGACAGGCATTCTCCCTCTGCACCCCTTAAGGAAGTGGCATGACAGGGAGCTGCCCATAATAAGGCCCTGTAAAAGCAATGTGATTTTGTTAAAGAGAAACAGGAATGGCTTGCAAAGAAATAAAAATAAGAGTGAACTTTGGGTTCCCTTTGACTTGCTTCCACATAATCTCTTCGGGAAAGCACACAGAGCTTGAACTCTTTGCTGCCTGCTTGTTGCTTGTCTTTTCACAAATGGCCATTAAAAAACCTAGCTCTTTGGAGCAGAAGGCTTTATCAGCAGATCAGAAGCCCTAGAGAAGCCATTCCTGCTGCTGCCCTTGGGAAATTCAAGGTCTGAGCCATCTCTCTGCCATTGCTATCCACGCCGCAGTCATGCCTGGGGCTGCAGCAGGCTGCTCACAGAGTTCCTTTTGGTCCTCCTCTGCACGTACTCCAGGTTATCTTTTCACCTCAGGGCTCTGCTCAGCCCTGCTCCAGGGACCCTGGGTTGATTTTCCAAGGATAGGGATGTCTGAAGTATCCACCTATATCCTATGATGTGTTGGGAGGTGACAGGACATGACAGATCAGACCTTGAGATGAAGGCAGGGCTGCTGTGCCTTCCAGAAAGGGGTCTTGCTGTGAGCTCCTTCCTGAGTAGCAAATAACTCTTTACCATTGCACATTCCCACCTTTATCCAAGATGTATGGAAATGTAATTATTTAATTGCTTAGGCTTGCTGATGACGTCAGGGAATTTTTCCTTTGCTTATCTCAAAGCTACCCTGTGCTTCAATGCACCTTCTGTAGCCCCCGGGGTGCTATTAGGAAGGTATGGGGGCTCTTGTGACCATGGCACCTGCCTGCTTGCATACCCTGGGTCTGGCCTAGGGGTTGGATGAGAAATAGCAAGTCACTGTAATGGCAGCAGCCTTGTTTCAAGGGCAAAGTCTGAAAATTTGGCAAATAATTTGCCATTCAGCTTCCGCTTTTGCCATTCTGACTGCAGTTTGAGACATGCAGAGACGAGAAGCTTTGTGTTTCCACTGCAGCGTGCTGGAAATCTTGCCATGTCTCTCATCTAAGCCTTCAGCATCACCTAAGTGTGGTGAGTCAAGGCCCTATAGTTCCATTTTACAGATGAGGGAAACTGAGGCACAGAGGGCAAATAACCTTGGTAGCATTTAGTCAAACCCAAGTGGAGCCAGATGCGGCTCAGTTCTCTCCCAGGGACTGATGAGCAGTTGCCTGTATGAGTCTTGCACAAAGCAGATTTTGGAATTTCAGGATTTACACTGATATCCTCCAAACATTGGCATTTTTTTCCCCCAAGAAAGGTGTAATTTTTAGCCAAAATTAACATTGGCTCAAAGCAGCATTCCTGAGCCTAAAATGTGTTCCTGGGTGATATGGCTCAGAGCAGAGGTGCCAGTTCCTCTTTGAAAGACATTGTGGGGCTCTGTGTTTTAATGGAGGTTATTCTTCTCTCTCCTTTACTTCCTTCCTTCCTCCTTCCTTCCCTCCTTCATTCTCTCCATCTCCTCCCCCTCTCTCAGAAAGAGCCATAAAAATAAAGCATATACATGAGAGCAAGACTGAACATTCCCTTTTGTATTTTCCCTAAGGAAAAAGAGTGGTGAATTTGTTGCATTTTAATAGCTGCTCCAAAAACAAAAGGGAAAACAAAAACCCAAGCCCAACCACAAACACATTTTTTAATTGCTTGTTTCTTTTGACATTTGCCATCAAAACCAAATATTCTTTGCGTGCCCAGAATTCCCTCATTTCCTATTGACACTGGCTTTCAAATCCTGCCTGGGATCCAGAGCCAGGAGCTATAGCCGCTGTGAAAAGGGCATTTTCTTGGCCTGGTGTGCCAAGATGTGGATAAACAGTACCAGAAAAAGGCAGTTTGCGCTCAGGCTTTTCATCCTTCACAGCTCTGTACCCTGCTTCCCCTCTTTAAGAATGCTTTTGAAGCAATACATTTTGTTATTTACATGCTGGTGAAAACCTTGGTCGCAATGGTGTGGCATTAGGGCCTCACCCCACACCAGCCCAGGTCTCCCTCTGTCAGCACAGGGTTCAACTGGGCCATTTATTCCCCTTCTGCACACACACAGGGCCAAGAAAAAGACACCTCTTGGCATTTTAATTGGACATTTTATTAGGTCATACATGAATCCCCCAGCAATGATGCTAATTGCAAGCCCTGAATAAACAACAGGGAGAAGAGGGTGACATGGTGATGGCTATGATCCCTCCTGGACCCTCATCAGGACAGGATGTGGATTGCCTCCTTCTCCTCCCAGGCAGCATGAATGGATCAGCCATCCAGGATATTAAACCCATGACACAGGGTCACTCCGGACAGGACATCTGCTGGGAGCTGGTACCCAGCAGCTGAGATGGGGCATCAGCATCAGGCACCAGGCATGCCCTTCATTGCCCTCAAGATCTGCTCAGTAGCATCACTGTGGCCCATATGTTTTTCATGGGACTTTTTGGATGATGTTCTTCACACCAGTTGATTTCTGGCATGGATCCACACCGGACACTGTTTGTGCCGGAACCTGGTGCTACCGCTCTGTACATCTAAGGGCAGCAATGGGCTGTCTCCTCTATCCAGCTGCCCATTTGCCCAAAGCTGCCAGGATTCCTCTTCTCTGAGTTCCTCTGTTCCTGGCATCAATAGATGCCAGGGGTCTGACAGCACGTTCATGTTAGCCTCAGGTCCTGCAACTTGGAAAATTAGGCTAAGAAAAGACGTGCCTGATCTGTTCCACCTTGCTCTGGGCTGGGAATAATCATAGAATCATAGAATAGCTGGGGCTGGAAAGGACCTTAAGATAATCAAACCAAAAATTCCTGGAACAAGAAGAAAATCCACCTGCCTCTGCTCTGCCTTATTGCTGGGGGTTAAGCTTGCATCCGTGATTCCCCCATGGCTTTCCCATCTGTTTAGAAGGCGTGTTGCACCCCTAATCATCTCTGAGCACAGGGGAAAGTACTGCTGCATTGCTGGAGTGGCAGATAACCGGGATCCCAATACGTGATGCTCAGAAAGGGAGAAAGGAGCTGACTTCGCTGTGGATATTCCCTCCTGCCTGGTGCTATCAAATGCAATGAATAATTTACTATCCGATCATCTCTAATCTTCGTCCCATAAAATCAGCAGCAAGCTGGGAGGGTTTTTGAAGCCTCCAGCTGCATTCGCTGATAAGACATGAGGCAGGAAAGATTGGAAGCCCATAAAAATTATAATCTCAGGCTTCAGTGTAACTTGGTGGAAGGGTTTTCTCCTGTCCCTTCATTAAGGAGGGATTTCATGATCTTCCTTAAATAACAACAAGCCTTCTCACGAGGAATCTCCCACCCGAAGAACGATTGCATTGTCATTAGGAAATAGGAGTCCAAGAAGCCAGATTAAAATAGCTGGAGCACAGGTTAGTGCAAGGGCCAAGGCCCTGCAGGGCAAATGGTACTTCATGGGGTGGGAGGAAAGGGAGGGGGATTGGAACTGATTTCTGAACACAGAGACAAGATTTAGGCATTGGGGCTCTGCCTGGGAGCCAGGCACCAGTGCCATGTTAAGCTGCTGGCCACAAGCCTGACCATGAGCCTGGCTATGAGGCAAGCCCCATCATCCTTGTCCTGCACCTCTTTGGTGTGAAATATCAAGTTGCATTCTAGTGTGGCTTGGTACAGCATCTTTCCCTTCAGCTCCAAATTCAGCAAGTCTGGCTATTGCCTGGGAGGAGAAGGGAAAGCTAAAAGCCCAACTCTTCAACCATATCCATGTGAATCTCAAACACGACGGCCAAGAGAAGGAGAAGGAGAGGGTTGGCAGGCCTGGTGGGAGTGGATAGTTTCAGGAAATAATTATCCCAGATGCTGGAATAGAAGAAAATTGAAAGTCTAAACTATAATCAGATGTTAAGTTGCTTTTCTTCTGTTAATTGAAATAATGTTTTCTCTGCTACCCACCACTCTACCCCTTTCAGATGCTAATCCCTATCAAACACGGACTTACAATCACAAATTCATAGGCATCTTTCCCAGGAGCAGAAATTGCTTTGCCCTGTAACCTCTAAGATGAGGTCTTAATAGGAATTCACGAGCAGTCGCTGGTAAAGCTTCATTAGCCAGAGAGAATAGACAAGGGCAAGTTGCAGTGCTCCCTAACCACTCTAGGGAAAAATTAATTTAAATTACTTTGTAAAGTAACAAGGCCAGATAATGTGTTTCCTTCTCGGATTATTGTTTTCCAACACTCTAATGTGCTCCTAGATTACGTTGTTCTGCTTGTGGTCTATGCTAAATTGTGCTTTATAGAGAGCAAAAGCCTACGGAAAGAGAAACATCGACCCGTTGGACCAGAGGTGGATGAAGGCAGGATGAGGATTTGACTGTTTCTTACTGGGTTGAGTTGCTCAGAGGTTGTTGGGGAGGCAAGTAGCAGCCACCTCCAGCACAACTTCAACACAGCCTAGAGGAGAAACCTGGAAATTTAAGGTGTTTCCCTGATTGAAAACTGGTCCAAGTCAATGGAAGGGATCCTGATGAAGTGGGGCAGCTCCAGATTTGCTTCCTGGAGCAATGTTGAGTACTCTGCTCCCAAGGGCTGGACAGGCACAGGAAACCTTTTCCAGAAGCCACCACTTCTGAGCAAAGGTATGAGCTTGAGGGTGACACCCAACCAGCTAAAACCTAAAATGCACTAAAACATACTAAAACCCAAGCCTGAACCAGCAGAATGCGGAGCTGTGATTTTGCACCCCATCTCCAGCCCTTGCCAAGCCTTCCCAAAAGGAGCTATGATTGTCTTCCCCTGGCACCAGGCTGGATGCCCTTCATGCTGGGCTTACAATTCGGGGTGGTTTTATGGAGCTTTGCAGCGAACCAAGCAAGGGGCCATGGGAAGATGCAGTAATAAGGGCTTGGCAGAGGGGCAGAGACTGTTCCCAGCACCCTGGGCTTGCAGCCGGGCTTTGGTGGGTGCTGCCAGGGCCCAGAGTTATTAACCTGAGACTTGTCATGCAGAATGGGCCAGTCTGGCTAAATCCTCAGGGGACACAAACATCATTCAATAAAGAGACAAAGAGTTCAAAGGGCCTTTCGGCAGCAAACAGCGCTGATCATCTCAGCTGATTAAATATGTTCCCAACGGATTGGGGAGTCCTAGGAGACCAGACTGAAGCTGGGAAGATTTATGGGGAGCTACTTGAATTGAAGAGAGAATATATTGATTTTATTCCTTGCTTCTGTAGGGGATATCTGGGAGGAGGGGGGTATTCAAAGCAAAGATAGGGCTGATGAGAGATGCATTGAGACAGAGGGGTAGATAGGTAGAGGGATGAATGGATGGGCAGACTCCCAGCCTATCTATTAATTTTCTTGTCCCCACTTGCTTGGAGGAAGACAAAAACCCCATGGCACCCAGAACTACCTTCTGTCATTCTCCATGCAAAACTGCAGCATTTCAAAACGGGATTGTAACCCCCCAAAATGAGGGTTTATGTCACCCCAGCTCCTGCAGTCACTTGAATTTCTTTCATCCCCATCAGCAACCCATTGCCCTCCAAGGTCTGACAAATTCTGGACCACCTTTGCTGGTGGCAAGCCCTGTATTTCAACAGCTCCAAGCACAATTAAGTGTTCCCTTGAGTCCTATTTGCCTTTGTGCCATGCAACAGGCAGAACCCAGCCACCTGGAGAGAGGAGGATCATCAGAGAAGGACATGCCCCATGAGGAGGATACTGCTGCATGACCCTCTGGATCCCCAGTGGGTAGAGAAGAGCCTGGTTGCAGTAGGAACCACCTGCTCAGCTCCATCTGAAGAAGGTGCTTTCCTTCCTCCAGCCCCTACAGCCTTAATGGGTTAAAAGGGCCCTGGGCAGAGCAAGGAGCACCCACAATATAGGAAATCAGCCTGAGCATCCTTGAACTGTGGGGTTCAACCTACCAGAACCATGCCATAGGGCATCAGCCCTACTTATTTCCGTGCTCCTCAGCAAAAGCAGCACATTTGCAGGTGGCATCTTGCTTCCTTCTCAGCACCAGAGCTTTTGCTTGGCATCCAAAGGGAAAAGAGTAACGGGGCCATCAGTAGTGAGCGAAACGCATCTAATAACCTCCACTTCTTTTCAACGAGCTCCAGTTGTTGCTTTACAAGTGTACTCCAACCCCGGCAAGTGCCAAACAAAAGCTCCCCTCTCCTTCTCTCTGCCTTGCTAAACAGCCTTATTATTTCAGTGAGCTGCATCTGCTGGGTGGCAGCCGTGATTACCATAACACAGGGGCAGGATTTGGCCTGGATGCTTCACCCTCAATTCTGCAACAGGCGAGAGCATAGGGCTGGATTTAAAATGAAATGAAAAATAAAGGGGCAAGGGGGAGGGAAATCGAATGTATGAAGTCACTTTTCTGGCTGCCACCCAAGCAAACAGATGCAGGTAACAGAGGAGATGGGAAAAATCACGTCATCTTCTGCTCTGAGCAGTGAATTCTGTTGTTTGGGAAGGGGGTGGGAAGGACATAAAAGGCCAGAGGGATTTCATGGGAGTCCAAAGGGTGAAAGAGGCATTTCTCAGGGTACATTGGAGTTGGGGAAGCTTTTTAGGAGCTTTAACCTGTTCCTGAAGCCTTGAAGGCTGCTGGCCCTAGCAGGATGCTGCGTCAGCCAAGCAAGTACTGTGAGCTGAGGTGAGGGAGCCAGGGCTCCTGTGGGAGAGATGACATAGATAGGAAAGGGCTGAACAACGCTGAGCTGTGCCATTGTGCCACAGCAGCTGAGATCAGGCTGCCCTCAAATCCAGGCCTGAATAGGTTTTGAGGACAAAAGGTGAAGACCCCTGAGAGATGCATTTGCCTGAGACTGCTGAGAAGAGGCTGTTTCCAGGAGTGGCTATTAATTAAAACTCAGTAAATAGCAGTGCATCAGCGCAGCCACCAGCATTCCCACCAGGAAGCGTGAGACTTCACAGCCTCACTCTCACCCCTTCTGAGGTCCTAGGGGACTCAGCAGCCTGTGCTCCCCTGGCAGAGCAAACAGGGAGCCAGTGACCACAGGCACAGAGCCCATTACCTCCGTGCATTGGAGAATGGGGATATATGAGGCAGCACTGAAATATCCAAGGCCTGGCAGAGCTAGGGAAGCACAGGCTGTCCTGAGCATTCTCTATGCCTTTCTACCCACAAGTACCGAACTCTGCAGGAAAACAGCTGTGGTGTTCAAATATAGAGATTTTTACATAATGGTCAGGTCTGCGGCAACTCCATGAAGAGCTGATCAGTGTGGGGAAAGAGGGGGAATGGAGTGGGAGAAAGGGAGAAGGGGAGAAAGGGAAAAGGAGTATGGTATAAGGAAGGGAAAGGAAGGGAAGGGAAAAGGGGAAAGAAGAGGGGAAAGGCCGGCCTTAACATACATCCTTTGTGAAGCCCCAAGCACACACTGAACCCTCCCAATCAAATCCCATTTCCTCGCCCCACTTTGGGCCGCGCTGGTCGGGGCCGCGTGGCGCCCTCTGGCGGCCGCGGGCGGTGCTGCGGCCGTGGCGGCGGCGCTGAGCCCGGGGAGGCCCCTCCGGCTCCGGCTCCGTTCGCTCCGCTCCGCTCCGCACTGGCAGGAAGCGCTGGTGCTGCGGTCGGCTTTGATCGGCCGCTTATCAGCGACAAGGGGCTCCCCCAGAGCCGTTCAAAGCAGGGCTGGCCCGGAGGTGGCTGCTTCGAGGGTACCCGCGGCCGCTGGGACCGGTGGTGGGGCTCGGGGTGTGGGGGGACAACCCCGTGTGGGACCGTCCCGCCGGGAGCCCCGTCGGCCTGCGGCACTAGGAACACATCAGTTGTGGGGTCCTGCGGGGGGCAGACGCAACCGTGCAGGGCAGTGTTGATGGTGGCAATCACCATCACTGGGGTGGTGTCACCTTTGGAGGGGACAACGTTTGCTGCGGCTCACAGAGCCCTTCTGCCAGCCCTGCCCGAGGGCTGCTGCTGAGGGTGGTTGTAGGAGCTTATCCCCAGCACCTGCACCCATACAGATAGAGCGGGGCAGCTGGAGGGTGGCCCCATGGAACAGGGAAGGCAGCACTTCAGCCCAAAGCCCGTCGAGATAGGAGCAACGGCTGTCTCCTCTGACATGCTGAGCAAGCTTCTGTCACCTTAGAAAACACCCTGGGAAAAGCTTCCGGGGTGGGCTGGTGTTCTCTGACATAGAAGAAGGGAAAAGGCAGCTCAGGAGTTTGCTAGGATAAGGCAGGGAGCAGGTGGGGAGTGATTTCTGCTGGTGCGCCCAAAAGCAAAGCCACGCTGGTGTTTTCTGTGATGGGGAGCACCTGCAGGCAGCATGCAAGGGGCTGGGGACACACGTGTGAGCGTGTCATGGGCTTGGGTGGCTTGAAGACACACGCAGGATGGTGTGTTCACATCCATCCAAATACGTGTGTTTAGCACTGTGTCCTCAGAGGAGTATCCATGGACCTGAGACGTACAAAAATGAGTTGTGAAGGTGTTCATGCACTATCACACACGTGAGAACACATGGACCATGCATCTGTGAGCAAGTCAGTGTGCATGCTTACCTGTCATGTGCGTGGACATGTATTTGCGGGGTGGGAGATTGTGACTCCTTCTACACACAAGCTTCCCACCCACAGCACCCACAGTGTCATGTTGCTATTAGGCTCCAGCCTCTCCAAGGCTGACCCCAGCTCCCATTTCAACAGCGTTCGCAGGCATGGAGCAGACAGGGTGCTCAGAGGAGTGATGCTACACGGTGTGATGAGGAGTGATTGCTGGATGGTTGCAAGACTCACGACTGGATGGGTGTTGATGTGTTTTATTTCAGCTCCATCAGCTTGTGAAGGGATATATCACTGGTGGAGTGCAAGTGAATTGCTCTGGAGATGGGACAGCTGCTGTAAAGCAGCTCTTTGCTCGCATGCCCTCCCAGGCAGCTTTGCACGAGCAGTGGTTGAGACCCTTAAGACATGTAGGAGGACCTTGCCTCTAGATTTGGTGCTTGTGGGCAAGTCTTGGGGCAGTAGGGTGCTGTTCCTGCCCCAAGGGCTGCTCTGCAGATGGTGATGGTGGTGGAAGCAGTCCCAGTCCCTTCCCTGAGGCACTGGTGCTCCCTGCCACAGACACAGTGTGCACAAGGCATGTGTGCAGCCCCTCCAGGCTGTGATGCTTGGCATTTTTTGTCCCCTTAACCTAGCTCAGGGTCCCGCATCAGGAAGAGCCACTCGACAGCACCTCACACAAACATCTGCCACCTCCACCTGCCGTCACTCTGCTCCCTTCACATGATGCAACCCAGGATGCTCTGCCAGGGCTTTCCCAGGTGCCCTTGGGCAAGTCCCCAAACCTCTCCCAGCTCAGTCAGCAAGTCGCCTCCTCCCCTTGTTTCCAGCATCCCTTTAGCAACACAATGCCGGCAGCAAGTTGCCCTTCCCTTTTCACGGTGCACACATCAAGGAACGCGATACCACTGTGGCTTTGCTGGCCTCTGCCAAAAGCCCTTTGCTGCAGGACCCATTCCCACCTTGGCACAGCAGGGTTAAGCTGGTGCCATGCAGGATTTACTGGAGGGATGAGGCAAGGAGCGGGGCCCTTGGCCTCACCACGTGCTGCTGACCGTGCTCAGCCCCGGCACATCAAAGTGATTTAGCCATGATCCAGACGCTCCCTCCCATTTCCTGCTGGATTCCCGTCTAGCTCCCTGTGCCCGCATCAGCAAAACAGGGTGTAAAAATAGAGGCTGGGCTTCACCAAAACACAATAGTAAATTGTTCCCCGGAAAGGTCACCAGGATGGCTGAGAATAGCTCCGAGAGCAGGGGAAAAGGAACGTCTACCGGGGGGTCGGGTTTGAAAGTGCCTGCTGGACCCCCATGGGAGTTTTCCTGCATCCCCATCAGTGGTGCAAGTCTCCACTCCTTAGACCCCAAGGTCTTGGAGCATCCTTATTTTGTCCCATCCAGCCCCAAGGGTAATCCCAGCTGCCCCAGAATCAGATTTTGGATGGATACTGAAATAAAAGAACGTGGAGCAAGAAATAAGGCAAAAGGAGAGGCAGGAGAACCAGAGAGGAAGAAAAGGGCTGGGAGGAGAAAGGGATCCTGCTCACTGCTCATCTTGCTGTGTGTGACAGCACAGTGTCCCCTGGGCACCTCTGCCTGGCTGCAGCCTTTGTGCAGTGGTGGGAATGTCAGGGATGAGCCTGGGGATGGGGAGTGTATGGAGCAGTCCCAGAGAGCCATAAATTACTCCCTCCTGTTGTCACTAGCCTGTAATAGGGAAGAGGCAAAGCTTTCTCATCGCCTGCCAGGTGGGAACGTTTGGGTCCTGTCATTTCTGGGGGCATGTTTAATTCAAACATTCGGGAATGCCTCTAATGAAGCATCTCCTTACTCTTGGCTTCAGTGATGTTCCCAGGCAGGGGTGCCAGTGCAGGCTGCCCTCAGCATGGCTTTGCCAGAAAGGCTGTAATTAAACCCAGATAATGAGGCTTGAAAATATAAGCTGCCCAAATTTGGGGTGATTTGGGGGGTTTTGTGTTTCTTGTTTCATTGTCTCACAATTTGTGTCCCTCTCACCTTCTCTAGTTCATTTTTACTTTAATCAATTTTGTCTCAATGCCTCTTCCCCTCTGTTCTCACTCCCCAGTTCTATCCATGCAATGGGCAGGGGAATTTTCGGCCCTCAGGAGCCTGAATGTCACCAGGTTCCTGGGACACGTTAGAAATGTGGATGAACAACATGTCCTTAAGTACACCTGCTTCAAGTTTGTGAAGAAGCTACTGTTTACCAGATAAATTGCTGCAGAAGGGTTGTGGTGTCACCAGTGAGAGATTAACCCCAGCCTTGTCCCAGCCTAGAGCAATGCCAACCATGGCACCCCAGCTATTGCCCTCCTGTTGCGGATACTAGGATCATAAGTGCTTTTACCAAATTCCTTCTCTGTTTTCCATAAAAAGAATAAAACCCAGGTTGTGTTGGGCTTTTATCCTGTATAATTGAACCCACAGAGCAGTGCTCATCAACTTGCAATACAACACAACTGTAAAATAGTAATATCACTTGATGGAAAATGAAGGAAGTATTCCACCAGAAGATAAGAGTGAGAAGGACTTTCAAAAAAACTACTTTAAAAGGAGAAAAAGAAAGGCAGATGATGTCTGCTACCTTCTGTGACAGTTGCTTCTTGGTGGCTGAGCAGCAGGGAGGTCCAGATGCTCTGAAGAGGAAGGTGCTAGGAGGATTCTCCTTCCAGCACAGCCAACATAGAGCCACCAGCCACCCAGATGGGGACACATCCCTGGAGCCTTTCCCAGCATGGCAGGTCCCAGGGTCTCCCCACCACTGGTGTGCACAAGGAATGATGTATGTTGACCAACCATCGAGGTGCAGGTGGCATCATCACCCTCCCAGAACTTACTATAGTCTATAGAGCTATATAGTAAATGTGAGAGCTATATAGTAAATATGTATCTTCAGGGAGTGTTTTGAAACCATCACCTTGAGGGTGTTCTTCCCTTTGCTATCAGCAAAGGGAACATGGCAATGAGGGACCTTTTAACTAATAGAAGGAAAAAAGCAGAAGGGGGAGGTGGAAGGAGAATTGTCCTGGCAGTGTAAGGAGGGAGGGTGCTGGGTGGTGGAGAGCAGAGATAAACGGTAGGTGAGCTATCAGCAGGATGGTGTATGAGGGTTAAACCAGCTGCGTAGCTTTGATCACCCAGCCCCAGATAAACATCCAACAGCCCCACACTGCCCCATTCACACCCAGCACCTTGTCCCAGTGCCTGATGTGGAAAGCAGCCTGGCCTCAACTGCAAGGGCTTTGCTTGATCAGGCTGTGCAGGCCTTCTATGTCCCTAGCTTGGGGCTGTGCCTGAACAGAGCTCCCTGGATACCCCACGTTGGAGCCTGAGAAGGGCCCCCTGCTTTCACCGAGGGGGAAATGTCACCCAGACTCTTTAAAAGCAAGAATTGGCTGATGGGCTGCTGGGTGTGAGGAGAGTTTTAGCAGCTAAGCTTTTGGGAGGATGCTTTGGATGAGCAAGGGATGCTCTAAAAGACCTTGTTTAAGTAGGTAATGACTCTGAAACCAAAGACAAGACAATAATCTGTGGTGCCATTCCTGTTCATCTGCTTCATGTTATGGATATGATGTTGGCCATCATCAACACCATGGTGCCGTATTCATGTATATATATATATATAAAATGTATACACACACATATTCAATGGACTGCTTATACTGTAAACACTCCGTAACTAATGTTACCTGTTCAGTTGGTTTTTAATGTATTTATGCACATGGCTGTAATAGCAACTTCTTTTTTCTTTTTTTAAAAAAGAGGAATTACCATCATTAGTCATAAAATTGTGTCCAAATACTTGCCATGGTGAGGCGGGAAGCAGCACAGTCCCTGGCAGCCCCCTCCTCGCACTGTCCCCCTTGATAAGAGGGGAAAAGGCCATCAGAGCCTTTTGGGGGACCTGCAAATTAGATGCTGTGGGTAACGCAGTGGTGGCTGGTAGCACTGGCCTGCAGTAGGTGGATTGCTTTGCTGCCTGTCTTCCTTCCTGCCAGCCCCACACACTCTTCCTCCCTCCTACTGTCTCTGCAAAAGCCCAACCCAGGCTGGACAGCATGAGCCAAGCAAGGAAAATCAGCAGCAGATTCTTCTGCAAGGCTTTTGCTGCCTGTTTATGTCTTTTAATAGGTGGGGATGGGCCATCCTGGCATCATCACCCCACAATGACAGGAATGAGATAGCAAAGACCTGAGCTGTGAGGTGGGAGAGAGGCAGACACCCAGTGGAGGCTGCTTTGTAAAACTTTATTTAGAAATATTCTTGATATATTCATTATATATATATATTTATATATACACACACATTACAACAAATGTGTTTGCTATATAGCACATCCACAGTGGGTTGAGAATCAGGGTACCAGGTCTGGTTACTTTGTTTCTGCAGAAAAAATGCAGAAATCCAAGGGGAAGGTTGGCACAGAAAGGGTTGGGGCTGAAATCAACCAACCAAAAGTTGTAAGGTGGGAATTCACTCACATGGTACAGCATTGCCCCAGAGCACTGTTTCCGACAGAAACAGGGCGAGCGATGGTCCACACAGTGAGAGATGAAGCAGGCAGGAGGAGAGATGGGCAGAGGAAATGTACCATTCAAATCACAATTAAAGTACAACTGTACATACCCTGGGAGACCTATGGTGCGCTCTGCGAAGGGCTACAAGCAGGCACATGTGTGCATGGGGGTGATGGGGGAATGCCACCAAGGTTGTACCATTTTCCCAACTGTTCAGCTACTAAAAAGTTAAAGAATAATAATTATAAACTTGTGGGGAATGAAGAATTTCTCAGTGTCTGTGATTTTTCTTGCAATACTTTAATAAAAAGGGGTTAAACCCCCCACCCACCCCATACCAGGGTTATTTTGAGTGCTGAAACCCAAGAACAGCTTCTTTTTGTGACCAGAGGGCCCCTCCTGCCAGTTTTTCCTACTCCTAGTGCTGAGACCAGCCCAAACCCCTTCCTCAGCATCACTCCATCACCTGCCAGCACCTCTCCGTGGACCACCTTTAGTAAAAAAGAACCCACGCATGGGTGCTCTATTTTCCTTCTTTTTCCCAATTTAAGATGGAAGAGGTTGGCGGCTTTGGAGGGTTTGGGTTCTATGTCGGAAACCCTTGCTTAGACCAGGACTGCTTCCCAGGCAATTAATTCCACCTCACGTGCCAACCTCCCACATATTATTTACAAAGAGGCATTAAAACCAAACAGGGCCAGAAATGACAGGGCTCTGAATGAAGCCTGGAGTGGGCTTGCAGACACCCACTCAAATGCTCTATGCTCCCATGTACCTCAGCACCCTTGAAAAGGGATGAGTGTGGTGGAAGATGTCCCCTCTTAAAGGACTTTTTCCCTTCCAAAGGGTGTTTATGGATTTTGGGGGTTTTTGACTGTAGCATGGTAGAGGGTTCTGTGCCTTGGGCTTGAGGCAATTGTTCCATCAGGCATCATGTAAGAGATGGGCCTGATGCAGTGGTGATGGCATGGTGTGGTCCTCAGCTCCCAGTAGCCTCCTCCTGCTTCCCAGTCCTTTTGTTTCCCAAATACCCTCCTGGGCTGGCAATAGGGATCAGAGGATCAGCTCTGTCACAGGCATCAATTTTGCATCAGCTCAGGTACTCGAGAATGGAGGCTAATCCCACATCTGCTCTTAGTGCTTCCCCCCCAGGATTCAGAGAGGCTGTGGGCTCCTACCAGCCTTGGACAGCAGAGACCTTCCTATCACCAGAATAAATCCAGCACTGTAGACCAGCCTGCAGGCTTTGACAAAGCTGAACCACCATTTTCATACAATAAAACCAAAAAATCCAAAGCATACCATTAAACCCCTTTATAGCTCTATGTACATGCACACTGTTGATGCATCATAAACCCATTTTGCCTTTTTGTTGCTTGTTGGATTTAAAAACCCCTGGTCCAAGGGGATGCTTCACTACCAAAGGTTTATTTTTCTTTCCTTTATCAATTCATTTTTCTTGAGAGAAGCTCTGGCCCTACAGAAATCACCGGGAAAACTCCAGGAGACAGCAACAGGCCTGGAGCTTATCCATTGAACGTTACCAGCAGAAGAATCAGAGACCGGGAGAGCGGGAGAAAACACCTATGTACCTTTTCATTCAGTGGATACTGCATGACAGTGTTAAACAGAAGTAATCCCATGTCATAAATACAAGAACCCCAAACAATCAAAAGTTAGGTAGAAGGGGAATGGAGAAATGAAATAAAAAAAAATGAAAGAAAAAAAAATAAGAGAGGAAAAGAAATACTCTTAATCCTTTTAATAGTCCTTTTGCTGAGGGTGTTTCTTCACCTCTTTAAAAAGATACAGTCAAAATCTCTTGGACAACAGGAGCATGTGGGCCCAGCTCCTGCACAGACCAGTTGTATAAGCCACAGGAGAAATGCTGCAGCAGTGGCAGGGTTCAACAGTCTCCAGTGCCACGTGGAGCTGGAAAGTGTCAGTGGCCTCTGTCGGCAGTGAAAGAGGAGTTTCATTTCTCAACCAGGTGACTGTTTAAAAAGCAACGGTCATCCAATGGTCTGAAAGCCCTCTAAATGCTGGAGAGGCGTTGGCCGTGCCTCCTTCCTCTCCACAGAGTCACATCATGAGCAGTATGTACAATGAAGATGTCTTCAATGCTTTTCTTCTTTGTACGATCACGTACCTGAATACTGAACGTCCATCTAGTTTGATCTTGTCCTCAGCCAACATGCCGGCTGCTCCATCCCAGGCTGGGAAGGACAGGGAGCCCATGGGGAAAGGCAGTCACAAATCCCACAGGCACTAATTCCAGCACCCGCATGCTCAGGTCTCACCTTCCCTGTTGGTGCTTTGGGAGCGATGCGGAAGGTCATCACCGCTGCGCGTTGCCTTCTACAGGGAGAATGGCGTGGTGCAGGCTCCGTGTGTGCTTTGAATCTAGTGTTTCGTGCTCTTCTGTGAAGCTATCCGGGCTTGCTGCTCCGTCTAAAGAACTTCCACAGCTAGAGTTAGGAGACAACATGTCCTGCAGGAGGTCTTCCTGGACTATCCCAGAGTCTTTGTTCACTTTGCCCCTTTGGTTTCCTTCTTCCTCCTGATCGTTGAGCAGCTTGGCCAGGAAGTTGATGTATTTCATAGCCAGGCGCAAGATCTCATTCTTGCTGAGTTTTTTGTCGGGCGGGTGGGTAGGGATGAGCTTGCGAAGCTCTGCGAAGGCCCCATTGACATTCTGCTGTCTCCATCTCTCCCGGCTGTTGGTGAAAATGCGACGAACCACTTTCGTATGAGGACCTGTAATTGCAACCGTGAAGAATTAAGAGCAGGGCAAAACGGGTCATGTATTACTTTGCTGAATTAACCCAAATTAACCAGCTTTTGTCATGTCAGCAAGGCAGTGAAACAGTTAACCTGATGAGCTAAAGTAGCCATAATTTCTCATCAATCCAGTGGAAGGGAAAAATGGAGTTGTGTCTTTTTAGATGTCCCCTGAGATGCCTGAATTTTTCTCTCCCAAGAGGAGGGCTTTGGCCATGACATGTGCACAGAAGGCTGCTATATTTTTAGGGTATCTCAGCAACAAAGATCTTGTTTAAGTTTTTTCTCACTAGACGGTTTTATTTTGTATCCCAGAAGTGTCTTAAGGACATAACATTGGGACAGGAAGAAATTAGCTTGACGAGAGGATTTGGCAACTCTAAGATCCAGTGATCTTCCTTAATATAGACAGGATCCAGAGCTAACAGGGACCGTAGGATTGCCACCAGCCCTCTGGGTGGTTTATATGAAACAAGGTGTCAGGATTCACCCTGTGGCAATAAGAATAGGTAGCAAGGTGACCCACAGCATGAAAGCAATGTCCTTGCTGGAAGGGCGGCCATGGGTGGAGGATGAAGCAGTTTCACAGTTGACCTGAGGGCCACCTGCTCTCTCTGCACTAAAGTGCTGCAGGGCAAAGACTCCCTGTCCGACACCTCTATTAGGGGAAGGACTCTAAACTGATGGAGGTGTATCCATGTGGCTGTTACATGTGAATTACACTTAAATCCCTGCAATTTTGCAGCCGTATTTCTGACAGCACATGCTACACAGCATGGATGCACAAAATACCCCAGTCTCCTTCCAGATCATCCAAGTAACTCCTGTTGGCACAAGCAAGACATTGTCTCTGTGTTAGAAGAGACCCAAAAACATCTCTACCCAAAAGTACTATCATACAGGAGTACCTTAGGTCCATGGAAACCGGTTCATGTAAGCAGACACTACTGTAAGATGCTTTTACTATTACATTCTTTCCATCCCCACCTCCAGGAGATACCAACAGTGGAAGGACATATCAGTGCCATGAAAGGCTGAGAGAATAACCATAGCATGGGACGCATCACATACAGTGAAAATTATAAAGTACGAAGCAAAGACTTGGAAATGATGCATTGAAGAGTCATATGCCAAAGGGCAGGCTGTGGGTACTCCCATCCACACCATCTCTCCCCTGTAGCCCCCATTCTGATACACTTGCCTAGCTACTCCCTCCTGGTGGGAGAAAGTTCCAGGCCATGGTGAGGAGCTTAAGCCATAGCTCTGCCATCACCCAGTGAAACCAGCGTTTGGGCGAGGGGACATTTAAACACCGATGTCCTCACATCCCTGACTGTGGCAGAGCAGCAGAACAGATGGGTTTTTGGAGGCATCCTATCCAGGCTGCACCTTGACAGGTCCTACCAGGCATAATGCAAGAAGAGGGATCCACATTCTAGATGATTAAACACCATCACACTTTCCTCCCTGCAGGGGAAACCTGAGCTATTTGGGCCAGCACAACATATACATGCACCCCCACCACAGGGTTTGCGTGGGGACACACTCCCAAGTGGCCAGATTAAAGCTACTGACTTCCCCAGTGTGTGAGCAGCCATACAACTCACTTCTGAAGCACGCTCAGGACCAGGAAGTCCTCCAAAATCTCAAAGAGCCCCTGGGATAAGCTGGAGGATGTGAAAAACTCATCTCCTCTAAGATCCCAGTCTGATGCTTTAATAAAGGTAATTTTCCACTCCCAGACAGCACGTAATTGCCCTTTGTATGAATTAATGTGCAAAAGCTCATGGAAAGCAAAGGTTTCTTGTCCCTGATGTGCACAAACTGCTGTGCCACAGGGTCACGGGGAAGGTGGGGGCCAAGAGGACTTCAACACCAGGCACTGCGAGTAAGGCGGTGGAGAATGTGCCACAACCTACTGCCATAATCCAGCAGTTTTGACACTTAAATGCGCTTTCCAGAAAAGACAAAGCGACCAGCCCTTGAATCCAGGAGGAAATGCAGCTTAAAACCTTTCCAGAGGATGAAGGAAAAAGAAAATGGATACTGTTTATTCAAAAAATAAATCCCAAGATATTTCCAGTCTTCACAGGCTCCAAACATGCATCTATTCACTGACAGCTGCTGACTAAGAGGCATCTATTCATAAATACACCAGAAATCAGAGAAAAGACCTGTTCGTTTTCATCCAGCAGCACCCAAACCGAGCACCAGCATCATGCTGACACCACTCACATTTTTGATTCCTGCAACAACTGAATTAAACCTGTCTTTTAGAAAGAGATCGGGTTCTGGCCAAAGCACATCAAGCAAGGGAGAAATGTAAAATGCCCCATAGCTGTGTTATAATAGAAGAGACCGATTTCGCATAAAGAAACTTCATTCATAATTAATTCAAGCAGTCAGCTGAGATTTTTTTTTGCCTGGATTTTGTTCCAATTGACTGAGCGATGCTTTTTTTAATTGTAATCAGAGATCTGATGAATACTAATAAAAAGGTGAGCTTCCAAAGTTCTGGAATATCCTTGCAGACACTTTTAAACATTTTTATCTCCATTTACATCTATTTTTAAAGAAGACGTTCAATGCACCAAACTTTCCCCCAAAAAGACAAATAGTTGCAATAAAACCACCATTTGTTTCCTCACAGAGGAAACGGACCAGCAAGTGCCTGTGAAGACTCTCCTGCCCCTCTGCAGGTCCTGGGGGCTGAGTACCGGCAGGAGGGATGCTCAGTGTGCCGCAGATGTCAGCGGGCAGGTGACCATCAGAGCGATGAGCAGAGCCCGGCAGACCACGCGGATGTCTCAGCGCGGGATGCACATCCCTATAAACCCGTCCCGTTCAGGCAGCATCATCTGTCTGATGATACCTGGTTTTCCTCAGAAAGAGCAGAGTCTTGGAAATTCACACGAGCCAGAGAGTGCAGGACTGGGCTTGATCTATACACCTGCATTAAAACTCATATCCAAAAACTTGGTTGCAGCCAAATATCTCCCTAATCCTTAATATCTAATTTAATAGCAACCCAAAAGGTTTAGTGAGACACCGTGATTTGACAGACTTTTCACCGTAACCGCTAAGCCTCTGTACGGGAACCCAGACAAAAAAGACCTTCGTGTGCCGGGGGCTGAGGCAACTCGGCCCCAAGGGGCTGCGGGATGAAAGGACCAGGGGGATGGAGGAGAGCAGGGAGCGTGGAGAGAGGATCTGATGAAAGCAGATAATGCCCTGAGCCCATCATTTCGAACTGTGGCTTTTTAGAGTGATGCGGATTATGATTTGATCTGATTTTAGATCAACCGGGTGAAAGGACGGCTAGCTAGAAAGAAGGAAAATTATCTGTCCAGCAGCTGAAACACAGAGTTTACAATTGCTAAAGAGAAAACGCGGTTTCGATGGATCTCATTTGTAAGGGCTGTTAACTTTGCACGTATGAACGCGTCATCTTTCCACGTGCAAACCGGAGCGGGAAGCGGGATCCTGCCCTGACTTCTCCCTCCTTCCCTCCCTCCCTCCCTTTGAAATTATTCTGCCAGCCCGACAGGGATACCCGCTCCCGGGATCTCTGCTCCAGCCTGTCCCCTTCCACGTCTGCTCCCAGGCTCTGCCACAAGGTCAGACACGGGGTTTTCTCCAGGGCAGACCGCAGCAGCGTGCGGATATATCGCAGAATCACAGTGCAGAGGCGTAAAGGGACGGGCAGCAAATCCATTGCAACCCCGCAGACTACCGCGGGTTTCTCGCTTTGCTTCTAGCACTTTAAAGACAGGTTGAATCTTTCTGCCCAGGGCTGTGGTCTGCGTCACTAACATCTCCTGGCCGAAACGGTTTCCAAACAGAGCACGGCCCTGGTCCAGCATCCACACTTCCAGAAAGACTTAAATTTAGTGTCTTCCTTCGGATTTACTCTCTAAGCAATGTGCGGAACAGGGATGTAACTACCATATGTTAAACTATTTGCTGCGTGAAAGTGAATCCACTGATCATGCTGCTGAACACAAGCGGGGGGCAGTTCTGCAGCCCTTTTACGATTTTGGGTTTCCAGCAGCTTGCCCCCTTCAGCAGATAGAACACCCCCCCCTAAGAGCGAGCACTGGGGCGAAATGCTCTCACCGTCGGTGATCTCCATTTCGTAGGGTGACGGTCTTCTCTTCACCCGATTGCTGCCGTACATCGAGAAGGAGTCGGGTTCGCCGAAAAACCCGCTGCAAAAGAGAGGCAGAAGGACCGTGAGGACACAGCGGCACCCCCGGCACGGGTCGAGCTGCTCCGTGACCTCCGGGGAGCTCACGACTCACGAATCCAGCCCGGAGTCGTGCGGCCACAAGACACGCACCGCCTCCGGGGCAAAACCCACCCTCTCCCTCCTCTCTCTGCCCCACAGCCGTTAGGCACAATCACACATCGCACCCCCGGATGGCAGCGGGCTCCGGAGAGAGCGTTTTCCATCCCTTGGGCTTGTTTGCGGGACTCAGCGGAGGATGAAGCGATCCCGGGTAGCTCCGAGGATCTAAACCCGGTCTTGACAAGTGCCACCTTTACTGACCGACCCCTGGGTTCTGCCCAGGTCCCTTCTACCCTGTTTTTTTAGGGGGGTTATTATTTTCTTTTTTTTTCCATTTTTTTTCTTTTTCCCCAGCAACGACAGTTTTCGTTTCGGGTTATTTTTCCCCCTTTCTTCCTTTGCAAAGTTGCATGCAAACCCGCGATGACTAAGCGCCGAGCCCCTTACGAAGGAAGGGATGCTGCTGCTGCTGCCACACTCTTCCCTAACCCTTCCCTCCCTCCGTTGCCTCCCTCCCTCCCCGTCTCCGATCCTCGTGGACCCCTCAGAGAGCCGCTGCGAGGGTCCCCCTCCAAACGTGAAGTGGGGTGGGATGGGGTAGACACGGACCTGTTGATGGTGGCCAGCGGCTGGCCCAGGTTGTAGAGCATGGCCCTGCCGGGGGGCTGCAACGGGAGTGCGGGAGGGCTCAGCTGCACCATGCGGGCCTCGCAGACAGCCTCGGCGGCTCGGCACGGCTCGGCGCCCGGCGCTCTCTGCATCGCCTCTCCCACCGCCTCCCGGCTTTTTATGTCCAGGGAGCCCCCCCGGCGCACCAGCTCGATGACGGGCACAGGGGCGGCGGGGGGCCCGGGGGAGGGCCGCCCCGCCTCCTTGGCCGCCCCGTTGAGCAGCAGCTGGGGGTCCGCCGGTGCCTCCATGCCCCCGCGGCTGCTCTCCGGCTCGCTCGTGTTCTCCGCTTCCGAGTCGTGCCGCCGGGAGGGGCGGGCATCGCTGGGGTCACTGGGGGGCGGCGGGGCGGGAGGCCTGTCCATCGTCCTGCGGAGAGAGGCAGCGGTGAGGGGCGGCCCGGGCTATGGGAAGAAGAGGAGGGTGATGTACCCGCCCCGGACACCGCCCCGACGGGATGGGGCTTCGACGGCGTGAAATGGGGGGTAAACGTGGTGGGGCACGCACTTGGTCACCCCAAATGAGTTGGAGTTTGAGGCGGGACGGACACCGTCACTGCTGCGAGGGGGCCGAGGGGCCACGCCGCCGAGCCGTGCGGTGCCGTGACGTCACGAGGCGCCCCGGCCATGCCGTGACGCCACGGAGCCTCGCGGGACGGAGCGGCCCCGTGACGTCGGACAGCGCTCCGTTCCCGCATAGGGGCTGAAGGCCGGACACCCTCAGTACGTGCGTACACCCCACTCCGCACCCGCGGCGGTCTGCGCTGCTACACGCGAAGAACTGACACCATCGGGGTGCGTGATGTGATGCAGCGAGGAGGGCTCAGCCAGGACCCGGGTATTAAGCCCTATGGGCAAACCAGGAGGCTCAGTCTCCCGGTTGTGGGGTTTCTCCCATTTTAGGGGCCCGGCGGCATTCCCCTCTGCAGAGTGAGCCCCATGGCAGCCCGGCCTGCCGACTGCGGCTTCATGAGCGATCGCCTCTCCTCCCGTTTTATTTATTATTACTATTATATTTAAACCAGCAAAATACACTTGGAACAGCTTTTTGGGGGCAGAGGCGGTTAAAGCAGCCCGTGGAGGAGTCAATCCCCCCGCGCTTTCGCTACCGCAGGAAGGAGGAAGGGGCCCGGCGCTGAGCAGCTCTTCGGCCGCGCACCACCATCGCCTATAGAACGAACACTGTCGCGACAGAGCACTTCGCACCGCGGGCACGCAGCGGCAGCGCGATTATTGCCACGCTGTTTATTCCACACCCTCTCTCGATCTATTTTGTAATTATTATTCTTTTTCCCTCTTATAAATAAGCATATTGGCGGAACAGGGAGCTGCCACGCAGCAGGTCTCCTCCCCATCCTTCAACCTCCTTTGCCTTGGGCATTTTCTTCCTCGTTTCTTACTGGAATGAATCACTTGAGAAAACCCGTTTTTTGGCCATATCTCACAGTCTCTTTGGGAAAAAAAAACACCCCCCCACCGCCCAACCTAAAGAAACACAAGCTTTGTGCCTGCCTTCCAGCCCCATCCCCTCCAGCCCTCCAGAAAGAAAAATCTAATTGCCTATTCCTATATTGTATAGGAAGAGATTACTCACATGTGTCATATTTAAGTAGGGACACCGCAAGTCTCTCCTGTTTCAACAAAAGCGTTCTCGGTGTCAGGCTGAATTTACTCCTCCCACCTCAAGGTACTTACGACTTTACAGGGAGGAAGGACGCCCGCACCGGGATAAAACTGCTAAATCCTGGGAGGAAGAGAAGGAGGGGGAGAAAAAGAGGAGAAGGTGGATCTCATGGGCCCGGATTGCCTGCGATCAATGGGAAAGGGGGATGCAAGGGAGAGGGAAGGAAGGGACGACACCCCAGGGTGGCCTCAGTTATGGGGGGAACAGCGGCCACCACCGGGTCCCCCCCACACTGCCACCGCCTCGCCTATGGGGCCACAAAGCGCGGCGGCCACGGCCTGGCGCGGAGAAAGTAAATATATTGAAAAGGAAAACGAATGAAGAAAAAAATATAAAGCCTCTATTTGGGGCGAATCGGGCGGGTTTTGGGCACACTGCAAGGCCGCTCTCCCCTGGAGGAAATCCCAGACGGGGCCGGAGACGGGGTTGTTTTCTTCCCGTTGGGCTCGGAAGGGAGAAATGACTTTGACTTTTCCTCGGGCCCGGCTGGAAAACCCAATTCCTAAAGGGGCAGGGTACCGGCAGCGCTCCCGGCCGAGGGGCCGCTCCGCCGAGGCCAGGCCGCTCCCTCCACGGATAAACAAGGAGTGGCCGTTTACCCCCCCCCCCCGGCTCCAACGAAATCAGGGAAAATACGGGTTTTCCCTTCGTAAAACACGAATTAGTCCCTAGGGCGTCTTCTGCCGTTCACGTTAACAACGAAATACACAAACCCGCAACGACACCCGTGGTGTTTTACTGATATTTGGGGTGATTTCGTTTAGAAAAATGGGGGGAGGCATTAGCTCCCCTCCCGCTGGTGTCTGCTACGCAAAATCCTTTTGTTTTCCAGCAGCGGATCGGCAGGAAATTTCCAGCCCCGAAGCACACCTCTCCCTCCGGCCCTTTGTAGGAAAATTGCCCCCGAGCGGAGGGGATGGAGGGAGCGAAACATAGGGGACCCCCCCCCCGGAAAGAAGCCATCAGCCCCGGGCCAGCGTTTGGGCTGGGGCCGGGTCCCTTCTCCCCCCTGGAGGGGTTGGGAAAGCCGGGCCTGGTGGGCGCTTCCCCACGGCTCCTCCATGCCCGGGGGTCCCGGAGGATTTGGTTGGGGGCACACCCCGGTTTCAATGGGTGTTCTCTTCCTCACCCACCCGCATCAAAGAAGAAATAAAAAAGATTAAAACCTAAACCCAACCGCGGAAAAGATTTGGGTTTTTTCCCCCCCCATCGCCTGTCTTTTACATGGGGCAAAAGCCCCCCAGGACCCCTCGTTTCACCCCGACCCCCCCAAACCCTCCCGTTTACCCCTCCAGTCGCTGCAGGGCCGGATTCCTCTCTACTCACCATTTGCTTTTCATTGGGAAAAGTGAGTGGAGCCATTTTGTGGCCTACGCATCGCGGCTATATTTGTAGTAAGTGTTGGGTGGCTTCAGCTGGGTAGGCTCTAATTCCACATCACGTCCAGTTTCCTATTTAGTATGGAGAGCGGAACACTACTGCAATGTGGCCGAGAGAGATAAAACCCCAGCAGTGGCCCGCCTGCCCTGATAAGCTTCTAAACCCATTATTTATGAAATGATTCATTATTATTTGGCAATTTTATCGAAGGAAAGCGGAAAATTATTGCAGGGATATGCATAGGAATAACTCCGGAATGCATGCCTTCTAGCTTTTTATGTGTGTGTGCTTAGATGCTCTTAAAAAGACACTGCGAAAAAAAAACCCGGAGTAATAAAAAATTGCACTGTGGCTGCCCGCATCTGAATGGCAATTCTTTATTTCAGTCCTCTTGGAGGTTATTATGCTCCGTTTTTATTTTTTTTTTTTATTTTTCTTTTTTTTTTTTATTATTATTAAATATGGAAAACCTACTCCGTTCTTAATTAAATTTAATGAGCCAAAATAAATTGTTGGAGACGCTGAGAGAGAGGGAAGGGGTGTGGGCTGCTTTGGGACATGAGGAGGTAAATAAAGCACATGGAGAGATGTTTTGGAGGGAAGTGGCCCCATTCCCAGCCTTCCTCTTCCCACAATGGGTGTTTTCGATGAACGAATAAATTGGGGTTAGCTCCTTGTCTCATCCGGGGAGGCTGAGCATCCCTGCGGGGCTAGGACGATAGGGAGTGGATTGGTTATTGGTACCCCTCGCCCTCGGGGAATTTGGGGTGTGAGCAGAGGAGAGAGCTTGGCTCTTGAAAGAGAGGGCTCTGGGGAAGGGGAGAAAGAGCCCGTGGTCCCCCGAAGTGGTGCGGGGCAGCCTGCGGAGTTTGGGGGCTGCGCGCCCCGTCGGGGCTGGGGCTCGGCCCAAGCGCGGCGGGCTCCGGGACAGAGGGGACGGGGATGGGACCGAAGACAGGGATACCCCCGTCCCTCGCCAACACGGCCGTGTGTAGGAGCTACGGAACGGGGAGGCGGGTGCGGGGTGCCCGACGTGACATTGGGGAGCGTCTGAATCCATTCCCAAATTGCAAGTGGCTCCCTGCATAAGCACTGGGGAGAGGGAGGGGCCGATGGAGGGTCCTGGGTCAGTTCCTCTGGACACCCACAGGTAAAGCGGTCCCACAGCCAGCGGCGGGAGCCGTTTCTGCAGCTCAGGGCATCGGCCTGCCCGGGCAGCCCCAAATCAACGAAATCTCTGCCGGAGCACGGCAGGAAGGAGCGGACCGCGGCTGAGCCCCTCCGGGGCTGCATCCCGGTCCCTGATGCGGGGCCGGGGCGAGGCTGCGGCTCCTGTCCGAGGGGGAGGAGCGGCGGCCCCGTCCGGCGGTGGTGCGGTGCGGACCGGCCGCACCTGCCGTGCGGGCCCAGGGGGAGAGGGACAGCTATTGTGTCCCCACCACCTGCACGCCCTCCCGAAGGGGGAAATGCCGGAGCTGTTATTCTTCCTTTCACTCCTTCCCCTCGACCTCCCGCTCTGGACGCAGCCGTGGGAGAGGTTTCCAGTGATCCCCCCCATCCTGGTCCCAGCGGGGGTCGGGGCCCTGAGAGCAGGAGCCCGCACGATGCCGGCAGCACGCGTGGGGCGGCAGGGCCGCGCCGGTCACGACTCAAGGCACGGTGCAAAGCCCATCGTGCCTCCCGCCAGGAAACACGACCATTTTCAAGCCGGCTCCTCTTACCAACAGGAAGCGTTAAAGATAGAACGGCCGGGGCTGGGCGGGGGGGATGAGGAAGCGGAGCATCTTTTGTGCACCAAGAGCAGCCCCGGGCCGTTCCCACCAGCGTCTGCCCATGCCGGGTGGGAGCTGTGGTCGTGGGTGACTTCTGTTTGCCTGCCCCTTGCACCCCCCGACCCCAACAGGGACACTTGTGTGGTGGTAACTGGAAGATTCCTCTACCACCGGTCACAGCCAATGACCCTGGGCTTGCCTCCTAATACACGAGGTAGCGAGCCCCCAAATTAAACAGAATAAAGAAGTTAGTGATGCTCTGAGCAGGCCCAAGACCTTTTGAGCAAGCACTACAAATACCTTCCTTTAATTACAATAAGATAGGTAGAAACAACAGAAGGAGAGGAAAAAAAGAAGAAAACCCAACAATAACACTTTAAACTGTGCTGACCCACACGTCAGTGTCTGAGCAAATGATGGAACCAGTGCCTGGGTTTGGTCACAGGTGCTCAGATTAACAAAGACAGACCTGGTTTCCCACTTCATTTTGACTTCGAGCTGCCATGGATGCTTCAGGGATAAAGAATCCAAGCATCTTAGAGTCACTCATTGCTACCCTGTGAAAGGAAAAGGCCTCTGCAGAGAAGGGTGGTTTGTGTTGTTGTTGTGGTCAAGCAGATGAAGGCTGCGCTGGCTCAGAGGTTGCTGTCCAGGGCTGCATGATTTGTGTAACTCCGTTTAACACCACACCCTCGTCCTGAGCTGCGTGCGAGTGGTTTGGCTTTTGTTTCCAAAGTGCTTCTCGCTCTCGAGCATTTGAAGAAAGTCTTTAAAATATGGACCAATGCAACTGTCATCTTCCTGTGTTTCCAGACGTTTTACAATAGGAAACAAAGAACAAAACCCTACAACAATAGCTCAGAGGTACCAATTGCCTCATTCATCTCACTGGAATGTTCAAAAACATTAACTGTTTTTTGACTGATTCAGCAGAAAAGGGGCTGCCAGATAATGAGCTTGTGCTCGATCCAGGGGAGAGTCAGGGACTGAGAGAGGTTTTGTTTTGCAGCACAGCAAAGTAGCGCCTTTCCTGAGAGGAAACAAATATGCTTGTGGATAGAAGAGGCTGCGTGAGAGGAGAAACTCTGACATGGCTCGAAGGGAGCTGCTGCCTTCCTCTTTCTGTACTGGCTCTGACATAGCAAAAGGCTTATCTCACCCCCAGTTCTTAATCCACAAAGGCCCACAAGGGTGGTGGATGCTGGAAATGACTCTCATGTCATTGTAATAAATTAATTAGCAATTAGTGCCCGCTCAAACACACCATGAGTGATCAGTGCAGTCCATTGGATTTGATCAGTTTACCTTACAGTGTTTTAATCTCTAATCTAACACTGCTAGAGCAGGAAAGACAAGGTCACCACCGTAGGCTGAACTCCTGTTGAAACAATGCCATCAAAGTTTGAACAAACTCCCATTAAAGCATGCCAATGAGCTACAGCCAGTGAGAAAACAGAGAGCTCAACCGTCATTCCACACTGTCCTCCTGTCAGGAATGGTGGGAACTGGAATAAATTGCCGCTTCCAGTGCTGCTGCCTCATTTCCAGGCCCAAGAGGTCAGGATGGAGGATGCCACCCTCACCCAGCCATGTCCAGGCAGCACCAGCACATTACTACGCAACCAACAACATGGACTCACCACCAAGACACCTAATAGACAGCTAAGCACTGAACAAAGGTCCACATCTAACAGAAATTAAATAATTAAACAAATAACTGAATTCTTCTTAAGCCTGTGATAACCCCACAAACTGATACAAAAGGGCTGTTTTGTCAATAGGCTGTCACACTCAATGAGCTTCTACGTTCATACAGAACAATGTAAACCTGTTGTTTTTTGCTTACCCTAGCCCCCAGCATTGGGATTCTTGAAGGGTTGAGTAGCAAGACACATCCTCACACTTGCAGTTAGTTGTTCTAAACAATGGCTGGGAAGGGGCATGTCTTAAATAAAGGCTACATCAGACAAGTGACGATATTTTTGTTCTGTTTAATGGAAATTTCGAATTTGATGAACAACATGTACTTAAATAAATAGAAAACACTCAAGAAAAAAATAAATCACAAAAAGGTTTTAAAAGTGCTTGTTTTTCCAATTCCCTTCCAAGGTTTTATGATACAGTTATATGTGCCATGTCTGGCTGCATTCAAGATACTTTTCTGCAAAGTAAAGCCACAGTTATCTTCCCTCCCCACCAGACACAACCTCCCCCCATAGTAATCCAACCATTTCAGCTGATTTCTAGAAGTTAGTGCTTTAGCTCAGGTAGCCCTGCTCTGCCTCACACAATGGCAATGGCTCACATGGCACAAACATGTAAAAGTCAGTGTTTTAAAAGAGTCAACGGAAGAACATTTAAAAAAGCATTGTTGCTAAAAACAGGTTAAGAGAATACCTTGGGCTCAGGTTGATTTGCCTTTTAGATGCTTTAAAAACTCACACCAAACTGTAAACAAAAGTGCACACATACTGCAGCGCTGATCAGCACCTCCTCAGCCAAGCACTCAGAGGTGGCTGTCCTCAGCCTGGGCTGAAAACCCTGTTCTGCAAGTCTGATATTGCTCCCAGAGTGACCTCTTCAAAGATACCTTAATCCTTGGTTACCTGCAGTCTTTTAGGGAGAAATCCCTTCCAGAGTTGAAACCATCTTGGGGGATGTTCAGAACAACTTTGGCAACTGCCTAAGTTGTTTCACATCAAGGATGGTGCCAATAGAATTCATGCTGTTTGACTGGTTTAATGTTTCAAGGACTGGAGTATGCAGATTTCCAGGGAAGACCTGAGTATCTCCTTCGTCCTTCCTGCCAGGTTGTTCAGTGAATTCAACCCTCCCAGGTAACAATTTGGGTTTTGATTTTAAATCCTTCAAAATCTGAACCGAGTTCTCAACTGCTTGATCTGTTCTAGGAGGAAACATTTCATTTGTAATATTTTTTAATATAGGGCTGTTTAATGCTGGGGGAGAAGCATTGGCACTCAATTCTCTGCTGTGACTTTTTAGATGAACTGGAAGTTTTCCATCAATTCTTCTGGATAATTCAGTCCAATGTGTGAAGCCTTCCAAAACACAGTTTTTGTCCAGTGTGCTTTCACTTTTGACAGTGCCAGAATTGCCATCTTGAACCTGCAGTTCCTCTTCGTCTTCACTACTATCGTTGCCCTGTATCAGCCCATATCGCTTCATGTACTTCTTGGTTGCAAAAGACATATTGTTTGGTGAAATTAAACTAAGACCCACCATGCTTTTGTCCATATTTGCATGCAAGATGTCCTGGAAAGAGAGATCTACAGGAGGGTTTTGGCCTGAGTGACTGAGGGATAGTCGAGATAACTGATTCTCACTGAGATACTTGAGTGCTATAGCGTTTGCTTCCATGCTTAGGTCAACAACATTAGGAGTTAAGCCACACATGCTGACATTGGCAAATGACATATAGTTTAGTCCAGGAACCACTGCCTCAGGATTTATGCAGGCTAAAATGCTGAAAGAAAGCATCCAAAAGTTAGTTTAGTGTAACAGGAAAAACATGCATTTCACAATATCATCAGGTAGTTTCTATTTGTTTGCTGAGCCAATTACTCCTTCCTTCTGACCACTACAGCTTGATTCCTCAGTGTGCAGATATGTTCTGCATATACTAAACAGCAGCTCTCCAGCTACTTGCACTGGCAGTATTCAAACACCACATTAGAGAATTGCTGATATTCCCTTCCGACTCAATACTAACCACAATCCTCTCATGAGGAAGAACCTGGCTCTAGTGGGTTTCAGAACTGACTTTGTTTTTAAAGTGGGTTTGTAAGCTCTTGGCCTATTCTCACCAGTGAACGTGATGTTATACAACTGTGATCCTAAGGCTCTAGAAGACGCCATCTAACTTAAAATTTATAGATAGGAGATACAAGCCCAATGGCAGAGACCAAGAATATCACTTCTTTCCCAATGCACACCAATTCCAGGATTTTTATGGGAACTCTGACATACTATCTATTTCCAGAAAACTGCAAAGTTCTAGGTTTTGAAGGCACTCTTCTGCAAGAGTAATGTTCATTCATTCTGTGCTTGTTAATACATAAGGTATCTAAGAAACTGGTGTAAAGACTGAAAGAATAAGCTCTGGTACACTAGTAGTGGTTATAAACCATGCATTTAGTACATGCGTCTCATACTAGTTCATAAACACAAACTCCTAGTGTTGATTGTCTTCCTATTTCACTGAGCACAGATCATGAAGTTTGCTTAGGGAGAATAACTGGGATCAGATGAACAACCACTCTTTATGCTGTGGAGTTCATGGTTGCTTCCTTTTCTGCTGAGCTGTAGACCTTTTCTCAGAATTGCTTATCAGTCATGTGAGTGGTAGAAGGAAGAATCCCACCCCACTCTCCAGGTTTGAAGAAAACGCCCCAAGAATTCCTGTTCTGTCTTACAGGTTCATTAGCTTACTATTGACATTAAAAGAACATTGTCAGACTCTCCAGCCAGGAAGGTAGCCCAGAAATTCCAAAAAATACCTGATGAAATTCAAGAGAAAAGGAGAGAAAAGAACTCAGAAACTGTAGCCAGCCCATGCCTAAGCAGCTATGTAAGTAAATTACCCTGTCTCAAACATCCCCTTCAGAAATTACTACTTCTCATTCTGTTTCATCAAGGCTATTTCACTCATAATAACAACCAATTAGGAGAGAACTAGTTTTTTATATATATATATAAAAGCCATGATAATGATTTCACTTATACTGGTGAAGTACAAGACAAGGTTAAGTAGCAGTGACAAAATATACAGCTGCTTAACGTTCAGCCTCCCAAGTCTAGTGTTTCGGTGGAATACTCTGACATAGCCCAAAGGACTGAAATTACTCAAGCAGCTTTGGTATTATTCTAGGGAATTGTGTGCTACTGCATGTGCAATACTTTAAGAATAATCAGATACTCTAACAGCTAGAGCTACTTGTGTTATATTTAAATAATCTGAGTTTTGCTAGCAGAGCTCTTAACTTTATCTGAAATAGCCATAGCATGAGCCAGTGTTTCATCTTTGCAGGAAATGTGGATCAAATTGCCAAACAAATCCCCAGTGGCAGTTAACACAGTCCCTTCTTGTTACTCCTTGAGCCAATCTTCATTTTTGGGTGCATCTACAAATTCCTGCTCAAAACAAACAGTGTTTTACCTGGCATTCTCCACTTTGTGGGTGTTTTTCTTCAATTTGCCAGGTGAGTCAACTGTCACTCCAAGACTCTTCAGCTGTTTGAGTGTGGCACTGATCACACTCTCTTTGTCCACCACTTCCCTGTCAGCCTCTGAAACCATTTCTGTTGAATCATCAATATCCTTAGGACTGTCATCATTAACTGATTTTACAGGCAAGTGATCTTGCTCTTCTGAGGACTTTAGGAGGTAGTTCACTTGGCCCTACAGGAAAAAGGAGCAGGAGAGAGATCAGAGGGGCAAAACCATCATGACATGCAGTTGTTAAAACCCAAAATCCTGGTTTATTATTGTGCCACTTAAAACATAATTAGATGGATTAACAGCTTATTCTAACAAAGAAGCCAAAGTCAGGTTCAGTTCAGATGCAATCACAAACTCACAGCAGTGTAGGCAAACACTACAATATCTTACATCTCAAGCTTTCTCTAAGAGTCTGTTCTGAATACATATTCATTCTGAATATATCACATACTGATACTCACGATTAAAGCCCTCTAAGGGACCTGAAGGTAAAAAGATGTGCTATTTTAAAGGGCACTAATTTGGAAAGTTAACAACTGACATTACCTTTGAACTACAGACTTATTAGTCAGTATTGCATGCACGCATGGAAGAATGATGTACAGAATAAGCATTTACACCTTAAAAAAAGAGAACTACAAACTTGAAACTTTTCCATAAATGTTAAATTTCCGTAAATGTAAAATGTTAACAGTAACACCACATGCAATTTCCGTTCATGTGCTGTTTTGACTGTTTCAGTCAGTGCAGAATATCAAATGTACATGAATTACCAGTAAGTCCTGGTAAAGTTTCTGATCCTCTGATGGATTCCGAGGCAGCAATGAAGCAGGCGGCTCCGAGCTCTCTTCACTTGTTACCACGTGGTTGCTGGCTCCCTCTGTTGGTTCTTTCTGTAAAGACACGCTAATACTTTCGTCCAAGGATGAACTCCGAGCAAGTGCTTGGGAAACATTTCCATTTCTGAAAGAGAACACAGAGATGTCAACTATTTCCTTGAAACAGAAGAAGCACTATGTGTACCTTATCTTTTCATGAAGAGAAGAAAAATTGAGTATTGGAAACAGATCCTAACGTTTCTTGGTTTGTCTGCTGCTAGAGGTTTGCTCCTTTCTGCAGTCATTTTCTTTCAAAAGTCATTTGAGGACTGAAGAAATACACCTTGGAGAGTGAAACTAATACAGTCTGACTAGCCTTTCAAAAGGTGATTTGAAAATGGCAATGGCTCTTCTGGACCGGGCAAAACTCAATGACATTCTACAACTAAAACTTAGACCAGATGAAACTGAAGTTATTAACAGTTTGGAGTCTGTCTTATGTTTTCAGCATTTTTATGGACACTTATAAGCCTTTAGCAATAAGTGCCATCCATATATTCTGAAATCCTTTTTTTTTTTAAACAGAGGTAACTGATAACAACATTCCTGCAGCAGTTTAAAAACACCTTAAAAACTTCTCAAAGACACTGCTACAAGTACACACATACACAGTGCACACTGAGTATCATGAGCTGAGAATAAACAACTAGTTGAAATACTTCTCCATAGCAGATGTGAAAGAGGAACCATAATCTATCCTGAAATTTCCAGATAAAAAGGATAAATATTGTAGACTGAGCTACAACGTGATGCTCTACATCCTCTTCAGATAGCTGGTGTGTACATTGCAAAAGCTGCTTGAACCAGACATATCAATAGTACTATCATCCTGAAGAAGATCTTTAAGGGGCCCTCCTCCTCCTTCCTGTTCCTCCTCAGGAGACAAGTGTAAGATAAGGGAATTTCAGAACTCAACTGATCAATTGCCTGTGTTGAAAGCGATAAGATTTAAATCACGTGACATACTAGATAGTCAATGTAGGTTATCAGTTACTGTTACACTAGCAATTATTCATCGCTCCAAAAATGTTCCCCTCCTCCTCAAAGAAATCTGGGTGATGATCTACATTCTTACTATAAGATACTTCTCCAGCTATTTTACAGGTTTATGAATACAAGTTGAGGAGAAACTAACAATGGCATCTCTCTCCAGTACAATGTTCAAAAGACTGATTTGAATCAGTAACACTTAGGGTAGCAGCTATATGTTTGCAGATAATGCTTTAATCAAGGACTATGAATATTCAAGTTATAGCTTAATTACCAGCCTCTTTTCCAACATGATTATTTCAGACACCTAATTTAACTGGAAGGGTATTCCCCCTCCTTTGGCTTTTCATACTTAGAGACTATTGGATGATTAGAAGTCCTAAATTGTTGAGCTAGTCCCTTTGTAAAAATATCATCCATATAAATAATTAAAAATATGTTTAAAATCACTTCCCAAATTAGACTGAGATAAGGCACTACACTATGAAGAATCTGAGCTTACAAATAATTAAGTTAACAGCAGTGAAGCTGGCACCTGCATTCACCACACGCAAAGTAATTAGGTGTAAAATGCAGAGAAATTCAGGGAGCCACCATAAATCCTTCATCCTAAGCCCCTCAGAACTGAAAGGCTTCTGAATACTAACAGGGAAAAGCCACTGTAGGAAAACAACTGACTACAGCAGCATCCCCTTCCCCCCACCCCATGGGATTTAAGGTAAGAAAGGGAATGCTGCCAGTGCTGTACATGCTTTTCCAACTTAAAGACTTTTCCCATCAGCTGCTGTTGATAGGTAGGCTAGCTAAACCTGCACGACTGATAAATGCAGACTCTAAAGGCAGCTGTTTTTTGGGTGAGCTGCACAATTGAGAACATAATTAAAAAACAAAGAAGGGAAAGAACACAACAGCCAAAATCAGGGGACTGTAATTCCTGAAAAAAGATAATTATGAAAGTAGCAACTTGTGAAAGGCAGTTCAGCTTATTATGCGAACACAAGGTATTTCAGGTTACTTACTGGAGAATGTTCTGATTAGCTCCTTCTTCCACAAGGTGAATACTGTCTACAAAGCTGGGAATGTCAACTACCTTTAAGGAAGAAGCAATGCTTGTATTACTTGCATCTTGTTCAGCATTAATTGAAATGCTTATGTCTTCTTTAGAAATCTCTTCATCCTCTTTTTTCCCTTGTGGGGTGGAGTCGTCCTGTTTTTCTGAGGCTGTATTCCAAAATAAGCTAGCACCTAGAAGAGAAAATTACCTATTTAAAGGAAAGTCATTACTAACTTCTGAGACCCTTTGCCTTTGTAAAGCTAAAGGAATCGTTTCCTCACATTCAAGATTTTTCAACAGTGTAAAAACGATTTAGGGTTTAGAACAGCTAAGAGTTGCCAAAACATCATTCAAGTCCTAGTTTCTTCCAAGATACCCTTGATGAAAATAAACAGTTGCATTAAAGCATGTTAATGCATTGACTTTCAGCCAGTTTGAAAATTTTCTCCAGACTAACCACAATATTTCCATGGATTTAACAGGAACCAAAACATTAATATGTAACTTCACAGCCACAGCTGCATAACTTGCTAAATTTAAAGTGAATACAGTCTCTGTGCATGTAAATGACTTACAAAAAACTTTAATCATGTATTTATTAAAACACCAGATGAGAGAGAAGCTATTACTTTTCAAAGCAGTTTATTAATTTAAAAAGAGATGGATTTTTTCTTTCGATATGTCAAAATTTAAAATAGAACACTAGAGCTATTGGGAAAATACTTCTTCCAGTGATGGAAATCACTGCTATTGCAGAGCCCAGAGGAAAAAAATAACTTCAGCCTAAACTTGCAAATAACAACGAGAGAACTGAGCTGGTACTGGTACCCGGTGGATGCTTGTGTACATTCAGCATTCGGCAAAACATTCCCTCTGTGTCCAAATATAACTCGAGCATCCAGAAAAAGTGATGATAGTCTATTTTTGCAGACTAAAGCATTACCTGTGCTCACAGCCACACTCACACTTCTCCTCATGTGTGGGCCTGATGACGATGGTGTTTCCATAGAAACAACATCCCCTTGCTTCTCAGGCTGCAGAGCGTGGCCAGTTGCAGCTGGATCCGAGGAACAAGCCTGATGAGCCTGAGCTTCCAGTAAGCGTTGGATCTGGAACAGTTACCAGCATGTTACAATTTGTACAACAAAATATAAAGTATAACAGGCAGAAGAAAATTACTAAATTGGGCTCCCCCAAGATCTGGAGTCAAATCCAGGCTGCATTGCCACAGAAGCCTGATAACCTTCCAGTTCTCAGCAGAGCATGCAGCGTAAATCAAAACATCAATTTTGATGTTGGCAAAGCTAGCAAAGAAGAGGTTCTAAGCAAGCTGGCAGAACTACACCAAGACAACTTCAGTAAAATCTATTTGCACAGCATTTGTTGGAAATATTCTCTGTCCCTTTCATTCATATACAAAGCCTGTTACCGACTTACCAGCCAAGCTTTTATATGCCAACTGCCCCTACATCATGCTAAACCAACTTCGTACTAATTACAAAACTAAGCACTTAAATGACAAAATTAAGTTTGCCTAGGCAATCTTTACTTAAGTACTTGCATCCACCCTGTTCTCAGATTAGTTCACAGCTCCATGGAGAAATATAACAGTAAAGGCTGTACTTATGCAATAAGGAGAGGTTTCCCTCTCTTGTGCACAACAGTGCTTTGAGAGCTCGATTTAACACAAAGTTATATCTAAAGCTTATTTCAGTAGTCATTTTGTAGTTTAAGCAGGAAAAACGTGTTTTGTGAGAAACCTTCCTATTCTTACCATTCATCACCAATTCATCAATTTCAACTCCAGCTCTTTGGCCCCAGATCAGACCCTGTAAAATATAGGGCCAGCAGTGTAACTCTCAAGAGGCCAGTATTTAGAAGAAAGTTCACCTGGTATCGAACCAGAACTTAGGAAGATCCCCAAAGCCCATTTTTCCAGTGCAGCAATAAACACCTGATGAATCCTGCCAGTCTGCTGCAAACAGAGAACTGAAGTTTTCAAAGCAATAGCCTCAACTGCTCAGGAAGTTACAGGCTTGAAGATGAGCAAAGCAACACACGAGAACATTCTGTGCTTCATCTGTATCCTTGCAATATTTTCAAAGGCTATAAACTACGTAGTGATTTTTTTATTACATAGATAAGTATAATATATAGGAAAGTATTTATATACAAGGCATATCAGTTTGCATTTTAAAAGAGTCTGCTAAAAGGGAAACTTTCCTATTATGGAAATAGGATAAAAACAAACGTAAAATTTAATCAGGCAAGATCCTAATAGTTTTCATTTAACCACACCAATTAGCAGAACTAATCAAGACCCTGTTTTACCCCCAAACTGCAGCTGGTATGACAGGCTCTCTTGTTCCAACAGGGAGACAACAGTTAATTTAATTCCTTTGGCACGGGAATTATCAAAGCATAATCGCTAAGAGGGCAGAGGAGAAAGCTGCTGTTTCCACAAACCTGAGCTTGAAGTAATTTGAGTTGTCTATCTTGTTCTGTAAGAACCCGGTATGCATCTGGAGATAATCCCATCATTCCATTATCTGATCCTGCTTTAGAAGCAGACATGTGCAGGCACGGTGAGTGGGCTGCACAAAACTCTGGACTAGAAGGGCTCGCACTTGAAGGCAGTCTTATTCCAGGCGATAAGCTATTGTTGACAGAACAGCTCCCTGTTCTCCCATGATATCTCATGCTTATAGGGCTGCTTGTGGTATATCCTGGATTGCAGCAAACATTTGGGCAAATGATATTTTGATGCAGCACTGCACATGGATTCTGCTGAGCCATCTCGGATTGGATTTCTACTCCATGTTTGGGGCTCATTTTACCAATGCCTTGCCATGAGTTTATTGGGTGATACTGAAGGGAAGTAGGACACTGACAGGCACATGCACCGGCTGGACAGCAAGGTGGCACTTGAGCTGACACCTGCAGGTCTGGTGGTCTTCTGCAGATCTGTGGTGAAAACACGGAGTTGCAGAGGACTGGTTGCATAGCAGCAGGAAGCTGCTTAGAACTGGATCCTGATGTTCTTCTAATTGGAGGCTCTCCCTGTTGGGATACACCATTGGGATTTAACACAAGTCTCTCTGATGGCTTTCTGGGGTGATGTGCAGATGTATCAGGGGAAGGCCCACTACAAGGGGTTGAAGGAGAAGATGATCCTGAACTTTTTCTTGATTGAGGGCAAGCTTTTTTAGAGTGAAAGGGTTGCTGTATTAGAGTTTGCTTTCCTCTGGAAGGCCTTGAGGTAGGAATTTTCTGATTTAAATGGTTTGGTAGTTGTCTTAAAGAGGGATCTCCCATATTAGCAGAAAAGTTTTGGTTGTCTTCAGAGTGCTGGGTGGGGTAATATGTAGATTCCAAGCACCATTTCTTCTTAATAGGCTGATGTAATGCTGTGGGTTGACTTTTAGGATTTGAAGTCCCCATGGGCTTAGACAATTGTCCTGATTCTATGAAACTCCCATCCAAAAGAAGTGACAGCTCAGGAACTGAAGGAAAGATCCTGGTAACCTGAAGGGACAATTATACAAGTAAGTTTCAGGTCATTTTAAAATACTGTCTTTCATCTCTTCAGATGAAGAATTTATTAGAAGAAAAATGTTTTAATTTAAAAATCAATATATGACCACTACGAGCTCCAAATAAGCTACACACTGAATACTTTTCTGAAGATTGGAAAATCCAGATACAGAAAAAAACAGCAAGATCTCTAGGATCATTCTTAGACAAAATTACTGTCATATGACGTAATAGCTATGTCTATTAAACGAATGTTCTAGGTCATCCTGAAGGGCAGTTGGAGCATGGCTTCTTCTCCTTCAAGAAGCAGACGACATGCTCTCTCTTACTATTTTCAGACCCAGCAGATAGTGGTTTATTGTAAAATGTACTGTTGCACCTCTCAAATCCTTTTAGACCTATGCTGTTTGAGGGCTGCTATTTCACTGTATTTGTATATGCTGCAGGAAGAGAGGACCAGCAGATCTTTACTTCATTTACCCAGAAGTATATAAGAAAGACTGCTGCTTCTATTCTTTACCTCAGATATCACAGCTCTTCCATTTAATGGTAACAAGATTCCTGAAGCAGAACCTGCTTTTCTCTGTTCCCAAATCCTAGCATATATAGGAATTAAAGAGTCTATAATCCTGGAAAAAAAAAAGAAAGCTCACTACAGCAGGAGTTAGGACTCTTAGCTCATTTCTTCAACTCTGTTTCCTGTCCCCTTACAATGAGTGTTGCTGCTGTGTCACATCGAGACGATAACAATTATTTACTTAGTTACCTGTTGACTCAGGGGGTGAGGACTTGGAATTGGTCTGGGTGATAAATCCTCATCTTCTACACCAGAGTCATGATCGCTTGCTGACAATGTGCTGGGTGAACAGCCTTGGGAAGGACTACAACCAACATAAATCAAACTAAAAATGTTTGCTTGTCAGATCTGACAGCAGTAACATTAATCTTCACATTTCTCACTGTGTCATGTACAGTGCAATATCAGTACCATTTTTTTAAGTAGTAGCTGCTATGCATCTCCTTCTTGGTTAGCTAGGGAGGGAGTAAACAGCTCTAACAATGATAATACAAATGCTGCTTTTGAGCAAAACAAAACTAGCCCACCCTCCCCACACCCTCAGAAATACCCACCTTTTAACTGACATCCTAACAGCAAAGCACTGATTTATATCAGAAAGACCAGGACTGTTACAGCAAAGGCCGTAACATTGTTTAAAGGATTATAAAGGCCATCTTATAGTCACAGATAAAAATCTGATGGATAAGTCAGGTTCTTAAAAACCCCTAAGTTTCAACCTATCCAGGTCTCCAGCTCTGAAAAGCGGGAAGGAAAAAGGAATTTTTACCAACTTAAATTTGGAGATTTGCTTCAAAATGACAGATCTCTCAGAAGGCTTAATACAGTAAACTATGCTCCATCAGTACAGAAGCCTTTTTAGAAACATCCACTGTACAAGTTAAAACCACCAGTATCAAGAGTAGAACTACAAATAATTTCTTTTGGAATATAGTCAGCTTGACCATCTTGCTTGAGGAATAGTAACTCTAGGAATAAACAAAAGCACATACATAGATTTTAATGCGAGATCATCATTCACACCCAAACTAACACCTGGCACAGGAGGTCAAAGACCCTCGTCCAATAAATATTTTTGCATATATGTGACATCTAAAAGATTTACCTTCTGAGAGGAAGTTTCTTGCAAACTCTGCTGAAGAACTCAGTTTCTGCATTTTGGTTTTCTGCGCTCAACTCAAACTGGATAGTGTTTTTGTCTGAAGGTTCAACATTCTGGAATGAAATTTACTGTATGTGTGAAGCATGCCACTTTCAACCTTTAGCCACTGAAGTACTACTCCTAAACAAACAGTTTTAAGGATGTTTTTATCTGATTACTTGCTGCTTTCCCCTTACTTTCAATTCTCAATTCTTTCACCACTACAAGGAGGCAGGCAACTTCCCTTCCTGTTTAACACTGCTCCCCCTGCTACTCTGTAAAGTAGTTGGCCTAATTATAGCCATGAGCAGATGCTTCCTTGTGGTAACTGCCTAGATACTCTTCCACAAGCCTTCACCACTATAGGAAACAGCAACTGTTCCTTGTACTGTTTCATGCACCCCAGCTGAAGACAACAGAAGTGAGCCCCTCTTAAGAGGCTTGTCATCTTCAGGAAGCTAAGCTGTACCTAGGGAAAAGGTGGAAGGCAGCCTTGAACATGGACATTTAATAAGAAAGAGTAAACATACAGGACACATGTTATACTAGCTGCTTCTCTGCCAGAGTATAAGCGCATTTATCCAGCAGACTACAATTCAGCTTCAGGTTCTGTACAAGCCTAGGAAAACATGTAAGGAACTGAGATTTGATTTAATTTCCTCAAAGCTGGTTAGTTATGTCTCAGACCCTGCATTGAGCTCTTTCAAAGAGTTATTCTGCACAAAAATGAAATTGTTTCTGCTTTCTCACCATAGCACAACAAGAAATATGCAGATTAATAACCACTGAATTCCCTTTTGCATTTGACTACAAGCAAAGCACAAGCACTAGCACCTAGCTTTGCTCCCCAGAAAGTACAGATGTGCATCACCCACCACAGTTGTTTGATGTGTCCAGCACATACACAGCACACCTGATTATAGGAAATCAGAATCTCTGCTTATAAAGCCAAAAGGGCATGAGAAGGAGGAGCACTGAGTCCAAGACAGCACAGTACATTTTAAGAGACAGATTTTTGACTGCTATCAGAAAAGTCAGCAGTTGCTGACTTTTGGAGGTAATCCCTCAATTTGAGACACAAACTGAATTGACAGTAATCACTGTAAAAAGGTAGCTTTATAGAACTATGTCATTTTCAAACTCTGCAGCTCCATTTGAGTCACACTGTACTGACTCTTACTTTAAGTACTTAAACTAAAAGTCAAATTTGAAAGTACCACAATGCAGTAGGAAACCAAGCCACTTACTTTGAAGAGGTGTATTGTTTCAGTGCAAGTTAAGATCTGAAACCCTAGTTCAGTCTGTCCACTGCATGGAATGCATTCATAAAACTCTGGTTCCTTGTGCGTCAATGAATAAAGCACAATAAGAAAACTCCCAGATTCTGAAAAAACCCTAAAATAGAAAAAAACCCCACATCTTAAAAAAACCTTAAGAAACAGGAAGAAGGCCCTTAGTTTCTCAATATACTGAGCAAACTATCATACAGTTTAGCAAACTGGTGAGTCACTGCACTTTGGTACTGAGCTATAAATAGAGCAGATGGACTTATGAGTGATGGCACATGCATGTATCAAAGCAAAGTAGGGAAGTGGGAATAATTAATCTGCTTTCTAGCTCAAAGCTCTAGGATCACTTAGTACTTTAAATGAATTCTGGGAAAACTTTAATCATAGCATAGAAGAAAGCACCTATAAAAATGATATTGTGTTTTTTTAATAATTCAATTGAAGATGTATTCTAAAGACACTTAAAAGTGTTTCATTTATCCCTAAATATTAAAAACAAAGTGGAATTGGAATTATTTGTTTACTTTTATTTTTGGAAGAAAAATTACATGTATTTTTTTTTTTTTCCTACAGGTTAAGTACAGTAACAACAGTCAACATGTAACAGAAAAGATCAAGGATAATGAAAATAATGTGTGCTTCCATGAAGAGGTGGTACTACTTTCAGAATAATTTTTCTTTTTATAGCACTTGCAATACACTTATTTATAGAGTGGGGTTGATTGCTTTTCTCAAATATATGTGATGGATAAAGCAGTACAAACAAGGTATTTGAAAAATGTATTCACACACAACTTTAAAATGATACAACTTCAAAGGTAAAAAAACAAACAAGGCACAGATTAAGCAGTTAGTCTGCAGAGGTTAATTCTGTCTGCATGGTTCACCAACTCTGACTAATCCACTTCCAAGATGGCATCAGTGAAAGTTAATGAGAGTCAAGCATCTAATAATCTAATTGGGCTCTTATCTGTATTTGGGCATACTTAAATTGTTAAGGGGAAAAAGTAATTTCTGTAATTACAGACACATCTGTTCACCAAACGCAGTTTTATTTCAGAATTTAAAAGCAAACGTGGTGAAGCAGAAGAAATATTATGCATACAGCATATTTAAAAGTTTCATTTGCCTGAAGAGCAGTTTTAAACTGTAAATATCTGCACTCCCTCTCAGCTTCTGTGTAGGTAGAACATGACAAATATTACAAGTGAAACAATGTAGAGGACAAGGAATGATTATCTACTATGAAAATGAAAACAAAAATAATCAGAATAGAAAAGTAAAAAACCCCAGAATATTTATCAGGAAATCAAGACAGCATTAGCTGCAAATCAATATGCTTTAATATGTTAGTCAGACACAACCAGAGAGTAAGCTTATGTAAAGGAGAAAACCCGTAAGAAAAATTCAAACCTGAAACACACCACTATTCAAACTGCTGTTTCCTGCTTGCTGCTTCTTCATTAAACTAAAATGCAGTGGCCTTAATGATATTAACGCTCTGTGTTTGAGATATCAGCCCAGCTTTCTAACACTTCAGTCATAAAAAATTTGCGAGGCAGAAGTCAAAACCAGAAAGAACAAAGGAAACACCCTTACCTCATATATAACATATAAATCACAGAATTCCCTTAAATATCTCTGAACAGAGCCCATGTTGCCATGCATTTCTGTGGAATGTAATTTTAGGCAGCCAACGGTTTCCTTGATTTATAGATAAAAGTGACTTGCCTTTCCTGAACTGAAGAACTGAATAAGTATCGCAAGCAACAGGCCCAGACTTGAGGACTACAGATATGGGTAACTCCACTCAGCCAACTAGAAGCAAGAAGGAATATCCAATTAGAGATTGTTTCATTACCAAGTTTCCACTACATAACAGCTCAAATACATCTCAAATCAATATGCATATCAATCTGTAGAAACACTTACACTCCAACTAATGGCAGAGCATAAGCCTTGGGATCAGACTCAAGCAGCAAAAGCAATTTTCGTGTCTGGTCCATAGTAAGGTAGCTGAAAGAAAGCAGAAGTTGGGGGTTTACTTAGTATCACAGAAGGCAGTATTTCAGAAAAAAAAAAATCCTGAAAAGACAAATACATGTTTAGAAAACACTAAGAAAAAGGTTGGGAGGTGGAGAGAAAAATAATTAAACCCATCCTTCCTCCACACTTACAGCAACTCCTCAGCTTTTAATCAATTTCCTGTGTATTAAAGAATTATCAAGGACAAAATTTTCTTAGTATTATAGTATTCAAACAAATCCATGAGTGCAAGTCATGTTAAATTTGAAGGGGAACTTTCAGGGAGGCATTCACAAAGTCTCTTTCCAAATAAAATAACATTCAAGTGCTTCAAGTTATTTCCCTGGTCTATCTTAACTCCACCCTAGCTATCAGTCAGAAGAATGATTCCCCAATACCATCTTAAGAGCACGATCAAAAGAAAAAGCTGGTTCACATTCATCTGATTTTCATTCTAAGGCAAGCACTGATATTAAGAGGCTGCGCGCTGTTTGTATTTATTGTATTAACTAGAGGCATATCCCTATGTCTTAGCAAGATACTTCTACTGAAGTCAAAAGCAAGAACACTTACTGAATCAGTTACAATTTTCACCCCAGCCCATTTCATGTTTCTCATCTATAACCTTCCAAATTTTTTCCAAGTCCAAGAATTTATGTTATTTTTATGCCAGCCCTTTCATAAAAAGCAAAGTGCTGGCTGAGATCTTACCTATCTGCCTACTTTAGGAAATGCAATAAACTGCCAGGCAACTTTGATAGCTTTATCATCACCCTTTACTCACCCACATTTACATGTTCCTTGGACTTGTGCAATATTCATTGGACTGTTCAAATTTCTTGCTAGGGCTGTGGGAATAATTGGGACAGACTTCACAGGGGTGTATTCCAAGATATTTGCTGCAGTAATTGAAGCCCAGTAGAAATTAAAATGTAGATTATCCAGGTTTTCTGTGAAAACAATGTGAGCTCTCACAGTGAGCAGTGTAGAAAGGTCCAGTGATTCTTTGCTGCACAGACTGTGTTGCAGACCCTAGAAATGCATAAAAGAGAAAAAAAAGGTAAATACACTGCATTGTCTTCATATCACTACCATGATTCAAGATGTATTACACCAGGAACAAAAATCTTTCATCATAGCTTCTGCTACAGCAGTAGGGTTATAGAAAGCTATTAACCCAGGTTTCCAAAACTCATGGCTATACCAAATATAATCAATGATGTAAAATATAATTGAAATAAAGCTATGCACATCTTAGCATCATTTTATGCTATATTAAAAAATCTGGGGTTATTTATATTGTATAAAAGTTAATATAATAGCAAGTAACTAGAAAGTTCAGTGATCTAAGTTTTCTTACATTAAGAAATTTCCATTTTAACATTTGATATCATCATGAGGAAGTTTAGATGTTGTGTGTGTATTTTACAATACAAATAATGCTTACTTCACAACAACTACAGGCACACGCTTACAGGAACTGAAGGTGCACTTGCTAAATTAGATGTCTACAGTAGAGCACAGAAGTGTCAGGCACACATTTCAGTTATAACTACTAACCTATGTAGACTTCACGTGCTTTCTTGCAAGTCACTTGCCTAAGTGTCATGGGTTCAGCAGCAGCAGTCATTTTTCTTTAAGCAGTAGCTGGTGTAGCACTGTGTTTTGGATTTTTAG
>JASSUY010008263.1:2275-15307 GCA_032466535.1 Forpus xanthops | reverse complement strand
CCGGCTCCGCCTCACCCCGCTGCTCCACCAGCCCCGCTCCTCCCCTGGCCGGTCAGGGGCGCCGACGCGATTGGGCAGCGACCGCCGGCGGTGGGCCCGGCCCGGTGCCACGTCTGCATGTCGGCGGGAGGGCCGAGCGGCCCCTCCGGCGCAACGAGGTGCGGAGCTCGGAGACCCTTTCCGGCCCTTCCTCATCGTAACGTTCTGAGCTTATTCTGCTAAGAGCCGTGTCAGCGCAACCAGCCCATCATTCCTTCTTGTTCCTCTGCTATTCGATGTAGTTTGTTCGCCCAGAGTTTAACAGTGATTTGAGTTGGAAGGGACCTTAAGGATCATCTGTTTCCAGCTGCCTGCCAGGTTGATGGTTTCTGCTGTCATCAGAAATTGGTCAGAAAAAGACTAAAGTATGATTTAGTTTTTGTTTTCAAGGCAAGTAACAATAAGATTACAAGTTAATAAAAATAACCCAAACCAAACAAACAAAAAAGCCAAACCCAACACTCCCGTGGCTCTAACTTGAGTGTTACAGCAAGCTGATACCCAAACCGCAGGAAAAACCAGAGCGTTAACGGCACTCTCACGGAGGATATTTGTTTTAACAGGGTCCCTACTGCTCTAAGGGAAGTTAACTCAAGATCCTGAGCTTTGGAGGAAAAAGCGAGCCCAAGCATTTAGCAGAGAAAAAGATTCTGCTTTTTCTGTAAATCATAATTTATTTTCTTCAGCTTGAGCAAATTACTTCTAGACAGAGGTAATTGAATTTTGCACCTAGTATGTGAGTGGTGTGAAAATGGAAGCTGATCATACCACCAGCTGTGTCTTGAGTTTATGAAGCTGGTGAGGGGCCATGCAATTTTTATTTATTTTTTTTTTATTAGGCATATACCTGTAAAACAAAGTTTTTATTAACATATCCAGGAATCTCATATGATTCACATACGGCTCTTTTCTGTCATTCAGCCTTCTAATGCTTCTGTCAGTGGTTCTTACCCGTATAGTAGACAGTTTCTAATGATATTCCAGAGGCAAGGCTGCACCAAGATGCTGATTTTTTACCTTTATTATCCACCTGGTGGTGGAGTATGCTTCTAATTAAGAGATAAGCCATTTGCATGGGTAACAGGTATACTTTACTGCCCATTGTGTTGTAATCAGTATTGTAATCAATCATCAGCTTGATGTTTGATCTTAATAACAGGAATATGAAGTTATTTGTGTGATGTGTGAAATGAATCTGCATGTTCTGTTGTCAGAACAAGTTGGAGTTGTATCTCTGAGAAAAGCTGCAGTCATGGCAATGCGGAACGAGTGAAGTGCATGCATGGTCATTCACTTGAGAGCCTCCAGACATGGGCAGGCAGATGTCTGAGAGGCTCAAGACATTGCCTCATAGATATGAGTTCTGGCTGTTGCAGCTTCCCTGTGTTTGGGCTTAAGTGTGAGTGAGCCCTGAAAAATGGTGATCTTATGAAAGATGGGAATCTTAATTTTCTGATCCCTCCTGACTTGGTTCAGGACAACTGGTAACAGCAATAAAAGCTTGTTTGTTTCTATATATTTTTTTTTGTGGAAAAAGAGAGGTACTGCAGTTACTTGTCCTGAGAGGCCTGAGGTCTCAGATTTTAATGCTGAGAATAGACTGTGTTCAGCCAAAACACTTGTTGGTCTGGTTAGTCTTAGTGTTGCCAGATATTTATGTCACTTGGTTTAGCATTTACACATTATTCCTTTGGGCTATTGTGGCTTCATTAAACATTTTGAATTCTCAATCCTTTGTGGAAACTCATGCCTTTTACTCCTTTTGCTCAATTCACAAAATGGTAGAAGTTTTCTCTTAAATCTTTTGTCCACAACACACATTTCTTAAAATAGTAATTTTCTCTGAAATATTAGTATTTTCTATTTTAGCAGCATTGCTATGAACATCTCTGCTGAGAGAAACCTGCTGCTACTAAACGATTAATATTAATTAGGTTTAGAGTTTAAGATACTACTGTTGTAATCCACACTTCTTCCAGTAATGTGCCTGAGTTTTATACACACAAGGTTTCTTTGAAACATTACAAAATACCAGTTCTGCAATATCGACAGTGTTTTTTAGCAATACATTTAAGCAGCAGCAGGCATGCTGGGTAGTTTATAAGCTTTTAATGAAACGCTGGCAGATATTAGGGGTTTATGGGCTGGAAAACAGTGCAAATCAAAGAGCTTTGCTTACTGTTTATAGAATTTTTCCCCTGAATCTAACAATATTTATCTCATTTTTTCCATCTTGCATTTTGCTCTTCACATATTTACTTTGCCTTTTGCTGATAGATTTACAGTCAACAAACTGTTTTGTATGAAATATACTTAGAGCTACAATATGCCTGTCATCATGTTGGTCCAGTTACCTGGATAAAGCCTGAGATCATAGAATCATAGAATAGTTTGGGTTGGAAAGGACCTTAAGATCACCTAGTTCCAATGCCCCTGCCATGGGCAGGGTCACCTCATACTAGATCATGTTACCCAAGGTTCTGTCCAACCCGGCCTCAAACACTGCCAAGGATCAAGTATTTACTGCTGCTTTAGGTAGCCTGTTCCAGTGCCTCAGCCCCTCACAGTGAAGAACTTCTTCCTTATGTCTCACCTGAAGTTCTCCTGTTTTAGATTGAACACATTACCCCTTGTCCTATCACTGCAGTCCCTGATGAAGAACCCCTCTAACTTGTTTCATATCCTACCTTGTCTTCAGTTTTCATTTATCCTACTGAGGATGTGTTTATATCTTGCATCTTTAGTTAGTATTTCTGGACACCATTCATTGTGCCTTTTCTGTGGCTGTGTAAATGATCCCTAAGGGATGCCGTGTTTTATGGCTGCCTGCTGCCTAATACCTGTCTTCTCATGCTTTCAGTAGCGAAACTTTTCTCAAGCATTACCATCTCTACCTAATTTTTGAGTCCTGTCTGCTCAAATAGTCAAAATACTTGATGGTGTTACACTGTAGCTTTCTAAGGTAGGACCTTTGTGTACTCTTACTTACATTTGAAGTCCATATTAAAACTAGAATGAGATTCAGACCTAAAGACTGAGTCAAAGCCCAGTTCGAAAGGATGTGGTGAAAGTAAGAGTGATGTAGCAACTAGCAATTCTTGGAGTGCCAATATATACTTGATTAAATAGCCTGCAAAACTGCTTGAAATCTTCTGCCTTCTCTAAATCTTTGCAGTGTCTCTAACCATCACAGAAAGACACACATATCCTGGCCTTGATACTTTTCTTCTGTCCTTTGCAAAATCCGTGTGTTTTTTTCCTGCTTACATGCAGTACCTGATGGAGCTTGGCTCCATTTACACAGAGATCCCTGTGTAAATACATAAAGCACTAATATAATCATGTACATTCCAGGGTCTCATGTAGCTGTGATTGATAGTCCCCTGAGGGAACCTGGAGGAATGAGAGAGTGGATTTAGGTCAGCAGTTCAAACTCTCATGGTGGCACTTCGTTTTCAGGGTATGATGGTTTTCCTGGGCTGGATGCTGAAACACAAGTGATCTTAACTTATGTTAAAAACTTAAATTAGTGGTGAGGGTAGGAAGGTGCCATCATTCCTAGCATTCCCAGGGAGAACTGTGGAAGCCCAGGTCTAGGACTAGAGCCTATTTCAGCTGTTGTGCAGCTCAGGGAGAATGGTGATCTTTGATAATTTTGTTATTGTTAAAGATACATGGTAAAGATAAATGTCTGTGAGAAGCATATGACTTCTAAGTAAACAGAAGAATTTGTTTTTCAGAGCAGCTACGAGAGGAAAATATAACCATTTCCCTTCTCAATTTTACTATACTTTCTAAATCTAGAGTAAAAAAATTATAGTATTCCTCTCTATGCAGAACATATGATTAGTTTGGATGCATATGAGACTGATTTATGTCACTTCAAATTAAGTTATAGAAGCCTATATTATATTTTCCAGAGTTATATTTTACATTCCAGTTAGTTTAATACCCTTTACTCAGATCATGGCAACTGCAATATTTTTTTTAAAACCCTGTTTTTTCCTTTGCTCACTAGACACCTTTGTCAAAGTTGCTGGAAAATTTCCATTGACAGCAATAGACTGCAGCTCAAGCTGTTTGTATACAGTGCTGCTGTATTGTACTGGAAATGTAATTGTAGCAGGATTTCTGAACGAGATTTTTATGTCTAATGTATTTTGGATGATCTAGCATGAGATACCGTGTATTTGTACTTCCATAGAGGTTTTGCCAGTTGTTAATTGCTCTCTTCAGCTTGGGTGTACAACTGCAGAGTCTTAGCTCCTGTGAGAAAATAGAAGAGATTAGAGCACAGTCAGATTCCAGCCTGCAAATAGCAGCAGAAACGTTTCAGGACAGGGAACTGAGGAACTTTCCGAGACCTTTTCACCCTCTCCCCTCTTTTCCCTGCCTCTCTGGGTGGGATAGAGAGGATAATAGAAAGAATATAACAGGTAGGTTGAGATAAGATCAGTCCAATAACAAAAGTGTAATAGTACTACTAATAAAAATAATAATGATAAGGAAAATAACAAGGGGAGAGAATACAACCACTCACCACCTGCCGACTGATACCCAGCCCAACCCAAGCAGTGATCTGTGTCTTCTGGGTAACTGCTCCCAGTTTATATAGTGAGCATGACATGCTGTGGTGTGGAATACCCCTTTGGCTAGTTCAGATCAGATGTCTTGCCTCTGTTTCCTCCCAACTTCCCATGCGCCTCCTCACTGGCAGAGCATGAGACTGAAAAAGTCCTTCATCAGAGTAAGCAGTACTTAGCAGCAAATTGGTGTGTTATCAGCACTCTTCTCAGATTAAAACCAAGCCACAACACTGTACCAGCTACTAGGAAGTTAAAAAACAATGGTTACAGCTGAAACCAGGAGAGTGTGATATACCACTTCTCTTACTTTGTATCTCTCTCATCTAACTGCGCTGTAAACTCTTTGAGGAGGGATTTTTCTGCTACTTCTACTGATTAGTTTCTGTTTACTACCATTGGTTACTGTTTCTACTGATTTTTCCCTTGAGCCTGTGCAGTCTCTGGCTCACTTGGGCATGAGCTGAGTTGGCCCTTAAGGTGTAAGTGTAGTTAGCAAGAATTTTAGATCACTCAGAAGCAGTCTTGAAGTTTTTCTCCTATCAGGAATTTTTGTGATGAGTGTTTTTTTTCAAACATTTACATTTTCAAGGGTATAAAAAGATCCTTTGCTTCTGACAGCATGAATCCATGTGCTGTATGTGCAATTTGCCCTGGTAATTACTTATGTATGGTGATAACCATAGCAACATCCCAGGTAGATAATGTCATGCAAATTACTGCAGCTCCAGGGGTGGAAGATGTTAATACAAGTATGTACTCGCACCCCTGGTCTCAACATTTTGCAGTGAGTCTCCCTTCTCCTCCCCCACACATTGTTTTCAAATTTTCTTTCCTTACTATGATCAGGAAGGAAAAGAAAACCTCTTGCTATGTTTCTCAATTGGTATTCACACAGAGGGAGGGGGAGGGTAATCCTTCAATGTTTCTGTCCTGAATAATTTTGTATGCGCAGTGGAAATTCCACAGTGTATGTAAGACATAAAAGTCTAGAGACTTGGATACACTGCAGGGCTGTGTTGTGCTTAAACCCGAGTTCTTGCATTTGTAAGCACAGAGTGTGAGCATGTGGAGGTGGAATTGTAGCCACAGATGTTTGGACTGAGATGTAAACCTCCTCAAATAATTTACAGGGGATTTGGGAGAGCAGCTTTGTTTTTCAAAGCAGACACACTGAAGCTGAATACTTATCAGGACCCTTCATTGGTGCTGAAATGAAGAAATAGGGGAAAAGGAGCTGGTAGCAGTTATCACTTGCTTGGTTATCAGCCAGAGAAAAAAAAAAAATCGATATGAAAGCTGATCTGCACATACACTAATCCGTGTTTAATCTTAGAACTCTGAGGTAGAGTCTTTTGTTAAAGATAAAGCAGGCAAGAAAACTATTGAAGATTTTGTTCTTGTGGTGAAGAATGAAATTGTTACCGAATTCTTTTTGATTTGTGGTCAAATAGTGATAATGTAGGTGTTAGTCTTGAAATCAGTGCTGGAATTACGGATTACTGAAGGCTGTACTGCCCCAGCCATTAAATGAGAAGATACCCTCATAAAAAGAGAGTGGAGGTTTGTGGAGAGTCAGAGGAAGACTATGCAGCCAGCCAGAGGCACCTACATAGTCAGATCCCAGTTTGGAAGGAAGAGGTTCCCAAAGCAAGTTGAGCTATGCATTAGGCCAGCGCTGAACTGTCTTCATCATAAAAACACGGACTTTCTCAAACAGAGCCATGGTGGAGAGTGGAAACAAAATGATTGAAGTCACTTGAACAACTTTATTTATGCTAGAGGTAGTAGATGTGGAGAGTGTTAGCTAATTGGAGATTAAAATACCGCCAACCCTTATCCCTTAGTATCTGTAGAGGGGTGTTTGCTACTCTATGTCTGCCTACAAATCCCAGACTGTAAGGTTTAATCTTCTCCCTTCTGATTTCTCTGTGAATTAGCAATTCTGTACTTTGCTCAGTAGTAGTACTGACAGCACTGTTCAGCTGTGTCAGCCTGCTAAGAACAGCTATTAATGTCAGTGGAATTTAAAAGGTACCAATGGCCAGCTACAGACATCCCTGATTTATGCTGGAGGCTTTTTAGAAATGTCTGCTAGGATCCCTAAGAAAAACAATCCACACTAGAAATAAATATATAAAATAAGGCTTTTTGTCATATGACAGAAACTACTGAGCCTAATTGTGTGCAGGAGTTTTTGCCTGTCTGCCTACTTTGCATGTAGTGGACACTTCATCACTTCAGTATTCAACCTGTGATTGTCTGGGGATGGTCTCTCCTTAGCTTCATAAAAGATTGAAGGGAATAGTAGATGCCTTGGAATTATAGAGATAGCAAAACTGAGGTCCTAGCAAGTTAAATACACACTCTCTTCAAAATGGAATTCGTAACAGCAGCACTGCAACAGCTCCTGAAACCCTCTTCATTGGCCAGTGTCTTCGACTGACCATTATCTCAGCCAGACAAAACACTTGACTGTGATTATCCAGTCCTTTGATTTCCATGGCTAGGATGCCTTCTTCAGGGCTGAACTGACCTCTTTCTATGTAAATTCAGGGGACAGTGGGGATCATCATTAGCAGATTCGTTTGTTTCCCTCTGGTCTTGTTAGAGTGTATGTCTTGGTGGTTTTGATTTGATATTTTCATTCACACAGTGAGGTATTATGAACACTGGATTAAGAATGAAAAGGCTGCAAGTAACCTAGGAATGTCTGAGAAATGGTGTCAGTTGTTAATGAAACTCATTGTCCAGTGGCACAGTCATTCAGTTGGAGATCTTAAAAGCTCATCACAGAAACTGCTGACATTGCAAAGCTTCCCTCAGAGCTGCAGTATCGTTTCAAAGAGGGAAAAGGGTGTGCATGAGAAAAGACCAGTCTAGGTTAATGCTATATGTGGGGTTAATGTTGGATTTAATGGTTCTGGTTCCCTGCTATAGCAAGGGTGTTGCTTTCCTCCCTGCACTACATAATCTCCACATATTAATTTGCTTCTAGCTAACAAGACTAAGGGATCCTGCCGTTAGTGGTGAAAACTCACTATGTTAGCCAGCTGTGCAGTTAGTGTTTGACAAGTGGGTTTATTTTATCAGAAAGCAGAGGAAATAAAATCATCAGATCCATATGTCAAAAAAGCATGTGTTTAATAAATAATATCTGATGCGCATGATTTTATTTACTGTCTCTTCTAACTTTTTCCGCCTCACCAGTTGCTCACCTTTGCTAGTTCATGACATAATGTTCAAGAAAACATTGCTTTATCACATGCAGCAGATATCAACAGAAAGAAATTGGCTTGTCATTAACAAAAACTATAAACCCAATCCTACAATAAGCCAGGTTTTGGCCAAAGCCTCTTCCTCCTGGGTGCAGAAGTGAAGCCACATCCACAGCTCTCATCGGTGGATCACTTTTAACCCAGGGTTAAAACCTCCATGTGCAAAGGTTAAGTGTGGATATGGCTTGTCATGGGGCTCAGAGGTGCATAAAAGCCATAGCTGTAGAGCAGCCTGGAGTATAGGTGTCCAGGAGAATGGGGGAACAGAGCTTTCTTTCCAAGCTTTTCTTAGGGTATCATTAACTGGCAAGCTTCTAGTTAAGACTGATCATTTTGTGTCTGTTATACCAGGACAAAAATGTCGGAAGAAGCTCTGTTAGCAGTTTGCTCCTCGAAACACTCGTGAATTCCTCGGTTACTCCTGCAGATTTCTGGAAGGCTGGCATGTTTCTGAGCAGGGGTGGCTGTGCGATGCATGTTCCAGTGGCTGCCTCTGGGTTCTTCTTATCACTCAGCCTTCACACCTGATGGTGATTTTCCTGCTTGGATTAGGATCACGTTTTAATAAATACTGGGGTTTAACAAAATCACTTGCAGTTCTAAAGACAGATATAGCAGAGGTGCTGTAGGCTCGCACCTCTGGGGTTTGGAGCATAAGTGGGAAAAAACAGAAAGGTTCATCCCTCAGTAGACAGTTTGGCTTTGAACCAAAAGGAGGAAAATATCTTTATGTTTAGATGTTTTCTACTGATAACGTATAGTATAATTACCCACTGAAATTAAGCTTCTGTAGAACAGAGGTATAGCAGCCACAAAGAGGTCTGCCCAATAGCCACTGAAATCAGCTGGAGGCATTTTAGTACCTTTAGTGAGTTTAGTTTGTCAACAGTGCAAAACAATGTTGCTGCAGCTTTTAGGAGAGGAAGAGCAGCATGCTGTAAGCAATATGAATTCCTTTTGCTCTGTTTTGGATCACTAATTTTTATTTATCACACAAACATCATAAACTGCACACAACCTTAAATGCAGACATAATGTAAGCTACTAGGATAATAGAAGAGCTATGCTCTTTTAACCAGATAGATGAACCAGAAATAGGCATATTGAATGAGTTCTCCTCAGTGGAACATTCACATTCCTTATTTTTCCAGATCTTTAAATTCTAACTTGTCTGTTCATAATACAAAAAGTGTAATTACACAAAAATGTGCTCACAAGGGACAGCACATCAACTAAATTTCATCAGACAATGACATACGAATGTCCAAAGATTTGGTTGAAAGACTTTTATGCAGGGCATTGCACTCTGTATCTTTCCTTAGTTTTGTTGTAGGCTGGCTATTTGAAATTTACAAACTGTTCAACCAGAATACATAACAATTTCAGGTTTGAATATGTATAGGTAGCACTCATGTAAGAAGGGTTAGCTGCTTAAATATATCAGTTAAGGGAAATCTACATTCCCAATTATTGTTCTGTTTAGTCACTGTCAAGGCTGCAGCACACCAGTTCCTCACTGATCTCAAGTATAGTGGACTAGATATGCAAAGCCAAAGCATCTGTAGAAAAAAATTAACTAGTACTAGGATTTTGAAGCAAATAAGAGGTTATTTAAACAGTGTTATGAACTGAAACTAGCTATAATACAGTTTTAAATGTCAGTGAACCAGACAAGCTAATTCTTTGCTTGTGAAGTAATGTTGGAATGCATATTACATGTGGATAATGTTTAAATATAAATATGGGATTACTTTTTAGCTTGTGAAACACAATTATATAGGAAACAAACATTACACCTACGGTCTTCTATGAGTGAAAACTGTTGTGTCAAATATGGTTAGCTTAGTAGGGTTGATGGGCTTTTTTCAAGGTTCCTAGAATTTATCGGCCAAGCATAAATAATTATTTAACAACTAATAGGGCAAGGCCAGAAATATAATAGCTTTTATGTTGAAATTAACATCAAGTGATCTGTAGACATCTGCTAAGCAAGCCAAATGTGGTCTGTGTGCTGTATGTTTTGCCTCACTGCCTCAAAATAACAAGCAGCGCTCATATTTGGAGGAGCCGTTTTCCTCGTTGGAGTGGAAATAAAAGTGCTCTGATAGAAAATCAGAGAAAATCAGATAGAAAATCCTAACTTGTGCTGTTAGGATCAATTGTGTGATGAACATTAAATAGCCCTACAAATTTAAATAATGTTCGATGTTGAGATTTCTCGTTACTTGATGTGTGCTTATTTTGGTTCAGAGGGAAATGAAAGACCTTTATAATTTGAAAGAAAGCAAGGTACTGCCCAGTATATTCTAGCCTGTTGCAGCTTTCTGGGGTCCATAACTGTGAGAGCCTGGGTTCAGTGATGTTTTGACTTTTTTTTCCCCAAAACTACCAGAAGGGTCAGGGAAGCATAAGAAAAGCCACAGCCTCCAGGAAGCCTGAAAAATATCCAAGTACCAAATACACTTTCCAAGCAGATATTTGCTGTTGCCTTCCAGAGATCTTCATTCTGTTTGTGTTTGGGTCATGAGGATGCCAGAACAGAAACTGTACTTCCTTTGCTTGGGAGCACTGCTGTTGGCATGGCTTGTTTGCTTTCCTGGCTATTGCAGTTCATCTGCTTTCAGAGCAAACCATTCAATCTTTGGCATCTTCTCCAGGGGTCTTGGCCTTTCCTCTGTTTTAAAAGTATTAGAAAAAGGTTGAATTGCTGAGTGGGGAATGTAATCTTTGTGAAGCCAACTCTAAAGATGTTAGTTAGCTGAAAGGGCTGCGCTGGCAATTTACCTTGTACTATGCAGGAATGAATGAGAGACTCATATTCATTGTGCTTATGTATGCTCAAGTTCTTTATCCATTTTAGATCTATTAACACAATAAGATTAAGCCAACTTGACTTTCTTGAATGAGCAAAGCAGTAAATGGCAAAGCCTCAACAACAGACCCTGTAAATGTGTACTGCCACCAGCAGCATGACTAACACTGGACCTGATATCCTGTGGGGTTTGGCAGTGACATAGAAGATGCTGTTCTGAACAAGCTGGATTCCTTTTCATACAGGAGTCTTGGCACTGACCTGCAGTAAGCTGGCTCAGGCTTTTACAGGGGTAGTAAAGGCTGGGCTCTGTGCTGGACTCAATGTCTCTGCCCCAGGCTTTCCTGAATATAGAAGTGCGGCCTGAGGCTGCTGTGGATCAAACTGCCAGGAGTCCCTGGAATTTGTCTGGCATCTGGGTTAGCCAGAACACACAGTCCTCCAGCCAAAGTCAACTTCCCCCTGTGAGGGCAACCACAGCAAGGAAATGTCAGACACTGCCTGGATAAGTTCACAAACCACAGCTCACCCTTCCCAGCAGGGATTTCCTAAGTGGCAGCAATCTCTGCCCTGTGCTGGCAACTCTGGAGCACAGTTAGAGGAATAGGACAAAGTGTGCCAGGGGGGTGGGGGGGAGAGAGCTGTGGCATTGGCAAATCTAGACTTCTTCACAAGAGAACAGGTTTTGACTGTGACATTTTTCTCTGCTACTTCAAAGCACAAATACTGAGAAGGAAGAAATCCTGTTTGCAAAGGGGCCTTCTTGGATTTCTGTATTGGAGCAGCATACAAGGGAGATAGGATATCCAGTGGCAGGAATACGATGTATTTTTGTCCGTGGCTGAGGCTGCTTGTAGTTCAGCGCAGCTAGAGAGAGCAATATCCAAGGCAGATGAAGAGGCAATATCCAGAGAGCAATATCCAAAGTAGATTATCTGTTGTTCGGATATTCTTCAGAGAGTAAGCATGGAACTTTATTCTAGGTGGTATAGTTGGGCTTCTTTGCAGGCATTTGTCTGATGTGGGTGAGGAAGTTTCCCTGTGCCATATGGTTTTGGCTTTCTGTGGGAAATGTGGATTGCCAGTTCCAAATTGCAGTATATAAGAACTCCTGGGCTGTGTTGAGCCCATTCAGCTTTACTCAGCTGATTAGGTTACTGCTTTAGTACAAAATACATGGCAAAGCAGTCATTTCTATGCATGTTCTACAGAGGTACATTATTGCATTTTAGCACTTGACATTGAGAATAATTTACACACAGTCACTGATTTGTCTTCCATGAAAAACAAACCCTCTACAAGCAGATGCAAAAAGTCTGCTAAAGATTTCATGTTATTAATGTTCATAGCACTTATTGAAGTGCTGCCTGTTAATTACCACACTGAAAAGTGTGTCCTTCTGTGAGGGGCAGGAGTCTACTTGGAATGATGCTTCTTGAAACAAGATGTTGACACTAATTCAGTGTTTCTGCATCTCAAAAGACGTGTGGGCTTGACTCTCTCAAGCAAAATGCAAATCAGAACTAAGCCTGCTGAAGAAAGTAAAATTGACCTGGTGTAGAAATGGCTTTGGGAAAGAATCAGACCCTCTGATTTCAAAGACTCCTCTCAGACCCAGTACAAGACAAGTGAGAAAAGAATGAGAAAACAGGACATGTGTTGGAGGGGCACATTTGCTAAACTTGTGAGGTGGGGACTGACCAAAGAAAAGTGTATGAAACCTGAAGCTCTGTCTTTAGCACTTATCATTGTTCAGACAGCAGCTTCATCCTTCTGTCCCTGTGGAGTCCCTCTACTGTAGCCAAACACTTCAGTGGGAGTGCAAAAAATTGCTTTCTTTTGTCTGTTTTCTCTCTGAAGGTGACTCCAACTACTTGTTTCTTTGACTGCCCTCATCTGGAATGGATTACTTCCATCTGGCCATTACTCTTGGAGGGCAGAAGCAGGGACTGTGAGAATGAACACCTGTAGGAGTGGATCTGGATAAAGACCATCTTAAGAACCTGAATGTACACAAGTCCATGGGACCTGATGAAATCCATACATGGGTTCTGAAGGAGCTGGCAAATGAAGTTGCTAAGCTACTGTCCATCACATCTGAAGAATCATGGCAGTCAGGTGAAGTTCCAAACGACTGGAAAAAGGGAAATATAACCCCCATTCTCAAGAAGGGGAAAATGGATGAGCCGGGGAACTACAGACCAGTAAGCCTCACCTCTATGCCTGGTAAAATCTTGGAGCGTATTCTCCTGGAAGGCATGCTGAGGCACATGAAAAACAACAAGGTGCTTGGTGACAGCCAGCATGGCTTCACTAAGGG
>JASSUY010008262.1:0-14244 GCA_032466535.1 Forpus xanthops | reverse complement strand
GGTGGTAGCAGTAGTGATTTATGTTATACCTTAGTTACTAAACTGTTCTTATCTCAGCCTGTGGGAGTTACATTCTTCTTAGTTCTCCTCCCCATCCCCCTGGGACTGGGGAAGAAAGAGAGGGGAGTGAGTAAGAGAGCAAAACTGTGTGGCATGAGGGCCTTAAACCACGACACTTTGCTTTCAAGTTCTGTCATCAGACCTATGATGAATCATATGATAGAGGTAGAATATTTTAACAATGTGAAATCACAAAGCTAAAATTAAGCCCTACAATCTTGAATACAATCATTTAGATAATTTTTTTCAGCCTCAAACCAGTTTTTATTTGGTTCTGGACCACTCAACACTCAACTTCTGTAAAAGACTCAGATTATCTCAGTGTTGAGCACTGTAAAATCCTTTTTTTTCTCCTTAGCTTCCAATATATTCAAGTTCGATAAAATCAAATGAGCTCAAAGGCAGTTGGATTAAACTGCACATTTTTGACATAAGCTATCTTCTTTAATAGGAGGCACTTTAATTACCAACTTTGCATTGACTTCCTGTGCAAGACAACAAAGTAATTTTAAATTCAATGGATAAGGATTTTGATGGCACTCTCTAAAGCTTTGCCAAATCTTCATCGTCTGGATAAATTTGGTCAAAGGGTTCAAAGCAATGAAGTCTCAGCAGGGTGAGAAAATCTATCTGGATTACATACTGTCAGAAAGAATATTTCTGTATTTTCTTTAATGTTTCAACAGAGATACGCTTTCTCCCCTCAGGTTAGCATAACAAAAAGAAAATGGTTGATGGATTATGAGTTATCAGGGACAGGGTTTCTAGCTCAAATTGAAAATAATAGTGGTCAAAGGTTGCTCAGGTAATTGAGTGTTTATGCCTGCAGCTGTACTCTGTTCAACCTTCATCAGACTGATAGTATCTCTAGATAAACCCTCTCAGTAAACCATTTTCATAATTTGGAACCCATCTGTGCTCAAAAGAGATTGGTAGCCAATTGAGAAGTTTTCCATTAACCTGAACACTCTTTTTCTGGTTAAATTTCAAGGCACAAGAGAAGGGAAAATGCTTAAGAACAACTCAGATATAAAATATTCAATAACACTAAAGAATAGACTTAACACACGCCATCTCTTAACTGGAGATTCTTACACAGAACAACTTGTTCTTAAATTCAAAGAAAAAGAGCTAATTGAACCTTTAAGTAATAAAATATAATGGGTTTTGATAAAAAAAAAAAAGAACAATTTTTTTCCAGCTTTTATTATTCTTCCACCTAGCTTTATCCCAAACATTACTTATGGGATGGAAGCTCCAGGGGAAAATGAAGATGTATAGATATTTATACAGCTGAAATCTTTCTGTATCAAGCACTAGACCAACACTGCTTATTTGAAATGCTCTGTTGTTCTTTAAATGAGCAGATAAACTGACAGAAGCTGCCTGAAGCAACTTTTAAATTAACATTACATACTTCCATGCTTTTAATCAATTAGAAAAAAAAAAAGCTTGAAAAGTCTGATTTATATAAAGAAAAATACAAATGGGTCTTATATGGTCTTTTTTTTTTTTTTTACAAATTTAAAAAAACTAATAATGAAAATATCTGAGAGACCTGTAGACTGTTTAAAATTATAAGGCCAGTCCCTGCCCCCTCCAAGCAAAACCAACCCCAAGCAAACACAATGACCCCTCCACACACACCCCTAGGATGCTTTGCTGTTATTAAAAGGGAAAATGAAATTGAAAAAAAATTTCCATGTTTCTCCAATACTTTTTGTGGTGGTTGAAGAAGGAAGATAAAGCTTATGCAGTAAGAAAGAAAACACTATTATGCAATTTCATAATAGCACAGTGATTTGACTTGACAGTTGAGTTGAAAACACACAAGAGGAGAATGAGTTCAAGACATTCCACATGGAACTGGGGAGAAACAAGCAAACAAAAAGTCCTTGTTTTTAGAGTTTACCCTATTTTAAATGCACTAGAAACTTTCAATACTTTGTTTCAAAAGCAAGAGATCATAAATTGATGCTTCTTTCAGCACAAAGGGAGATATTATCAGCTCAGTGTCTCAGCTTTTAAAATCAGAGATGACATTATGATCTAGTCTAATTTCTATTCTAATGTTGATAAGATTTCAACACATTAGTCCTTCATCATATACATGACTTCTCTTTTCTTTACTATGAATCACCTCTGTTGTCAGTGCACAAATCCCAGAAAAGGCACACATAAAAATAAATGTATTTCAGGCTTAAAATGTGATCCCTAGATTTCTTTCAAGGTACTAAGTGGTATAAGAAAGCTAGGATGACCGCTTTTACACCTTATAAAATTGCCATTTTTAGTCATGAACAGAAACATGACATGGTAGACATAAAATTGAGAAAGTGTAAAGTTTATTGTTTAGTATTTTTTTTTTTTAATGAATCTTAGAGAAAATTTTGGATTGCACTGGCAAAAATAAAACTAAATTTGCAGTACATTTAAAATTATACTGGTTATAGGATATTTAAACTGCCTAGTGAAAAATTTAAGGAGATAGAGTTTGAGGCTAAAGGAAGAGAGACATATCATAAGCAAGTAGTGAATGAGTATCAGTACCTTATTTAGATAAAATTGTTTACATATAGGCATAAAATTTATCATTTTCTTCCATATTTCTAAAAGATGCCAAGATGTGGACCTCAAAATGGCTGGATTTTTATAAACATGCTGAAAGGACAAGAACTGCAGAGCCCACTGAAACTACAAGAAAGAGTCAAAGAAAATGAGGGTTAAAAAATTATATAGATCATATTAAAGAGCAGTAATAAGGTACCAATATCGAACTCTTGATATTCTAAGCAATAGTTCACTACCCTACTCATTGAACCGGCATAAATTTAAAACAATTAGTCTTTCCTAATATAAAAGAATCTTTTGGCTGCTTATAACACACAAATATGGAGTCCTGAACAGCATTAAATTGATCTGAACACATTAAAATTAAAATATTAAGCTTTAGTCTCAGTTCTGTAGCAGTTAATGCTGTGCAGGTTTAGAATTTCATCACAGTATATTAATCAAACCATAAAAATACAAATTTGTTTTTTAGTATAAAAGAACACTTTCTAAAATTATTTTAGTAGTAATAGATTTCCTGCCTATGGTATTTTAATTGCATCTCTTAAATTACACCAATCTTATTTAAACTTCAAGCTTGTGTTTATTGCCATTTACAATACATTTAAATAAAAGTCCTGTATACATAGAAATGGCATAAACAGAATAACATTGCTCTCCATAGTATATGCAGCATCCTATAAGGAAGTCAGGGTAATGCTTTATATTTATTGTGATGAACAAGATAACATATTTATCATTATAAAAGGTCATAGTTTTTGCCAAGCAATCTTCATCCCTCATCCTGATAGATTGGCCTGTGAAGACTATAGTTTTAGACACCACTGCACTTTCCAAATGATACTCAATACTGAGATAATGAAGGGATACGTGAGCAGAGCAAGGCAGGTCTGCAAGGCAGCAGCAGGGTAAAAGGTAGCTCAGGAAAAACTCCAAATGGGCTGAGGAAACAGCAGAACATATTCAGAAAAGGTGAGAATATTGGAAGAGGTGGTGTAAAAAGTAGAGAAATGACAGACAACCTCAATAAATAAGCCTGGGGAGATGCAAAAAACAAGACAGAGTTTCCAACCAACACACCCACATGCTTGCAGATGCTGGTGAAGAGTGCAGAATTAAGAGCTACAGTTGAGGAAATGCCTACTATGAGGGCACTAATCACAGTCAGCATTCAGAAAGCTTTGATTTATGTGATGTTTGGAGAAAAAGATTTATTCAGATTATGTGGAAAACACTCAGAAAAAAAATCTGCAATGACAGCTCTTTCACAGACTTATTCTTACCTGTATATTTTACTGAAATATCATAAATAATAAATGTTACTGTCAATGTTTAAGGCCCTCATGCAGTTTTGCTCTCTCACTCCCCCCTTTTTCTTCCCCCACTCCCAGAGGGGAAAGAAATGTAACTCCCACAGATTGAGATAAGAACAGCCCAGTAACTAAGGTATAACACAAACCACTACTGCTACCACCAATTAGTAATAAAGACCAGAGAAATACAAGGGAAAAGAACACGATTGTTCACCACCGATACACAACCTGACCAAGCAGTGCAGCCCTCATCCTTCCGGTCTCTGCTCTCCATTTTTACATCCTGGACATGACGTGCTGTGGTATGGAATACCTCTTTGGTCAGTTTGGGTCAGATGTCCTGTCTCTGCTTCCTCACGGCTTCCCCTCCTCCCTGGCAGAGCATGAGACTCAGAAAGTCCTTGGTCAGACCAAAACATTACCAAGCAGTAACTGAAAATACTGGTGTTATCAGTGCTGTTCCCAGGCCCAAAACCAAAAACACAGTGCGCTACCAAGAAGGAGAAAAATGACTGCTACCGCTGAACCCAATACTGTTACCAAGGACCTTCAAATATCACCAAAAATAACCATAAAAGGCATTAAACTATCAACTGCTTAAGCTCATTGTATACCTACACAAGGAAGTAGAGAAAGGATTAAGCTGATAAAATATGAATTCGTTGACATAAAATAGCACTTCAGTTAACAGCACCTTACCTGCATTGTAAGTGCACATCTACAAGACTTGCCCTAAGACAAAATATACTAACCAACAGTGAACATCCTATCATCTCTTAGAAAAGTTAAAAATTTCATTGTAAAAATACCTGCTTTAACAGAGCAGGTTTTTAACAGAGACTTATCACATTTCAGTAAAGGAGCAGTATTTAATAGCTGAGGAAAAACAGCTATCTAAAATGCTTAAGTATCTCAAGAACTCAACTACTATATTTTAAATGCTATGTTAACTAATGGCTTGGTTTTGTTCACTGCTTTATTTCTGCCACTTCCTTCTTGGCTTACTGCAGACTCTCACCACTATTTTTCAATAGCAAGGATCCCAATCACCTTAATGGTATAGGATAAGCCTAAAATACTATCACACAATGTGTACAAGAGGAAAGGGAACTTCTTTTCTTGGAAGAAAGATAATTCCAGAAGATCCACTACTGGGAGAAATCTACTGTTTTCTAACACACAAGAGCCGTTCAAACCCTGCCCAGTCAGTACTCAAAGAATTCTCTGCAGCCTAACAGGTAACGGAGTCTGGTGAAACTCAAAAAAAAACAAAACCAAAAACAAACAAAAAAAAACCAAACAACACCCAAAACATAAAAAACAAAACAAACCCCAAAAGAAACACAGACAAAAAAAAAAACCAAACAAAATACCCTACCACCAGCAAAAAAAAAAAAAACACCAACATCAAACCAACAAAAAACAATGTACTGTTGAGAGTAGGAGTTACCTCATCTGTTAGCAAATATGAGCAATAAAGCATAGCACTGTCCATAAAAGACAGTATTTTTTTTTTGTTTGGGGTTTGTTTTTTGTGTTTGTTTGTGGGTTTTTTTGCTTGCTTTGTTTGTTTGTTTGTTTTTTAAGAACACTGAGTTTGGTCAGGTTAAATGTTGAAGTGAATTGCTATCAGCACTTCATCCACCAAGGAGAGCACCCCCAACACATCATCATTCAACACACATGCATTACCCACTGCAATCTTGAGGAGAGATGCAGTTCAGCTGTAAAGGCACCATTAACATACAAACTTGAAAAATGTTTATTCATAAACACACACCATATAAGTAACATTCTCAGACAGGGACAATTCCCTGGTTAAATAAAACTACTTCATGGCTTGCTGAGCCTGCCACTGCATCAGTCATGCATATCTGCACCAATCAAAGCAGGTTAAGGACCTCAGCGCATTCTGGGGATCTGCCTTCCCACTTCTCTGTTGCTGACAATTGATTTGCAAGGTACATTTTGCCTCTCCTGCATATCGAGATGACATGTTACATTAGAGAATGAGCAGAATAGATTTATGCTATGAAGCATGAGAAATGGGCAAGAAAGATAAGCATATTCTGGTTTTCCTCACAGTTCCTTCTGCTAGCAAGGAAGGATGTTAATTGTCCTAGGATTTTAACAGGAAAAAAAAACAAAACAAAAAACAAACCAACCCTCATAAATGTATGACAAAAAGCTAGTTGTATATAAAATAATGGTGAAATTAAGTTATTGAAATGTTTTAAATACTTTCTCTTTAGGTTGTAATAACAAAGCAATAAGGAATTTTACGTTAAAGGAATTCTTTTCAGACAAGCTAATTTACCAGAGGTTTGGACTGTAGAGTTTGGTCACCTAGTGATTTTTCTGCGAAAAGTGCTTGTTTACAAAAGTTTAGCTGATGATTTTAGTACAGCCATGACTTAAAGATAGGTCCAGATAAAATGCAGACCAAACAGTTACCAAGCATCAGGCAGTAGTTTGTTCTTTTTTTCTATACTCATTGAGAATCTCCCTTCCCTGTCTGAAGAGAAGCATTTTCCATTTTCGCACTTGTTTCATCTCACCTGTCAGCATGAATCAGCCAGAACCTTGCAGGTTTTAACACTTCAGGTTAGTGCTTCTTCTGAAACACTCAAGACTCAATTTCACACAAACAAACAAAATGTAAAGAAACTGCTGAGTTTATACTGAGGCTGCACTTCACTTCAAACGTCATGATGGAAAATTCTCACTTTCTGCCATATTTTATGTAGTCATGCCATTATAGAAGTGACGTGAAAGATCATCCTGATTTGATAGCATTTACATCACTTATTTTGTACCACTTAAGTGACTGTATATGGTTCAGGGCAATGACAGACAGGCCTACTGGGAACTGATAAATTTGCAAAACCTCAGGAAAAGCATTATATAATTGACCATGCAGAGAAAGAAAGATGTTCTTTCTAGTTTATTTGGATTTTGGGTTTTTTTGTTTGCTTCTTTTTTGGTGGTTCTGTTTGTTTTTTTGTTTGTGTTTTGGTTTGGTTTTTGTTTTGTAGGGTTTTTTTAAAATACTTCAGATTTAGGCGCAGTCTGGTCCACCTAGAAGGTTTTTCTGCTTCTCAGAAATGAATGGCAGGCTTCCAATCAGCCAGAATAAGTTGGCAATGCCCAGCAGGCAGACTCAATCACAAGCAAAAAAAGACTGGGGGGAGGATAAAAAAACGTTTATTCTAGCTACTCTGAATTTTATCAAGCTGCTTCTGGAGTGACACGACAGAACAATTGAAAGAAATTGTTTCATTTATTCAGAAAACAAGCAGCTATTTACAAAATTCCTCTTACACTATTGCTCCTTTGTTATAAGATTTTATTTTCTTCTAAGAGTTACTCTCATGCATAAGAAAAACAGGCATGATGGAATATTGCAGATCAGATCTGCAAATATGGTGTATTTATATAAACAGAAACAAAGTGTGTGAACCAATCAAATGGCAATTTTCCCACAAGGTAAATCAGTATGGGCATCTTCAGAGATATAGAATTTCATGAGGAAGTGATTATTTTTGTCTCTTCTTATGGAACTCACAATTGAAGCACATTCACCAAAAGATTTCTTTAACCGTATAAGCAAAAGGGCTTAGAACTCTTTGTAACATGCTTTTGACATATTTCACACCAGTGAAGTCTTACACCTTACCTAAAGGTTAGTTCACTTTCAGCAGACATCTTCTGTGGATAGTCACTAAAGAGAAAATACAGTTATATCATATACACTAGCACCTCTCTCCCATGCTTATACATCATGTCCCTGACCTCCTCCAAGTTGAGATAAACAAGTAAATCAAATACATACAGCAAAATGTTTCAAAACAAAATCAGTAATTAAAAATATAAAACCAAGCAAACAAAATAAAACCTTATACGGCATGTGATACATTGCAGGCGGAATTAAGAAGCCTTGCATGTCTTCCAGTAACCCCAAATTTGAAGAATACCACATGGTTAAAAGACGCACAAGTTATTAACCTCCTATAGACCCAAGAGCATTCAAGTGAGTTTTTTATTTATTTATTTTTTAAACCTAATTCCTCAGTAATGGTTCAAGTCAGTCACCATTCATTACATAAAAGCAGCTTTTCATTTATCAAGCCACCTTACCTAGCACTATTCTAAGCTAACATGGTTTACAGCACTACAAGGGAAGGAAATAAACATCAAAATACCACATTTTCTGTTCAAAACGCATTCCTGACACAACCACATTATTTCTCATTAGCTTTTATGTTGTAACCAAGTCATTAAACTTTAAAGAAGCACCTTTCTAAAACATTTTCCCTCATACCAAAATACTGTTTGTTTAAAACCCAGAGTAACATGCAGAAATTAGTGGTGTCTCAGGCTGATTATTGCCCACAGCTGTGTATACTACATAAGGTAGGTTTTCATAATTTAAAAATTTACTACCTGCCTGGACACCTAACTTTCGTAGAACACACAAAAAAACCTCCAAACATACAAAAAACCACAACTTCAAAAAAAAAACCCAAACCCAACCAAACACTACAACCCAAAAAGCAAGAGTCCTAAAACTTAAAAGGCAAGGAAGAGCTTTGCAAACTCCCCAACAACCACAAAACACTCTTATAAATATCTATTTGTCCCTGTTATCTAGTTTCAGATCCCCTCATCTTCTTTCTCAAATTCAACACAAAGAGATATAAGAAAAAACAAAACTAAGAGGTAGGGAAATTACATGAAAGGAGAGAAAAGTGTTGCAATTTTTAAATGGCACTGCCTTGAATCCTCATACTTTTCTCTCCCACTTTCTGAAGCTCAGGTAAGAGGCAAGCAGCATTTGCCTGCAGACTAAGCATCTGAGTCTCAGCAAAGGAAAAGAGAAGAGGAAACAAGCCCAAACAGCATAAAGTCTTGCAGGAACACACCACTAGCACTCCCACATAGATCATCAGAAAAGCTAACATACCTTCATCTCCTCTGCTCCATTGGCACTTGTTTCACTTCCTTTCCACAGAACTAACTAATTCTTATTTTTAGGTCCTCAAAGCAAAAAATTAGACCACCAATGTACGGGAGCCACCAGAACACAGATCCATAAGCAGGCTAAAAACTCATGTTTGTCCTAGAACTGATTAGAAAATGATAAGAGCAGAAGCATCACTTTTTCTCCACTTCAGGTGTTCATTCACACTAGGGCCTCAGCTGTCCTGTCTTACAATCTTACATGCATCTGAAGGTCCACAGGTGTTATGCTTTGAGGGGTTGTCCTGGGTTCAGCAGTAGCAGTCATTTTTCTCTTTTTTAGTAGTTGATGCAGTGCTGTGTTTTTGACTTTCAGCCTGGGAACAGCACTGATAACACCGATGTTTTCAGTTGCTGTCCGACAATGTTTAATCTGACCAAGGACTTTCTGAGTCTCATGCTCTGCCATGGAGGAGGGGAAGCTGGGAGGAAGCAGAGACAGAACACCTGACCCAAACTAACGGAAGAGTTATTCCATACCACAGCACATAGTGCCCACTGTGTAAACAGGGGACAGTTACCCAGAAGGGTTAGTTCACTGCTATGTTGGGCTGGGTATCAGTCAGCAGGTAGTGAGCGGAGGTATTCTTTTCCCTTTTTATTTCCCTTACCATTATTATTATTATTGGTGGTAGCAGTAGTGATTTGTGTTATACCTTAGTTACTGGACTGTTAATCTCAACCCGTGGGGGTTGCATTCCTTCAATTCTCCTTCCCATCCTTTTGGGAAAAGGAAGGGGGGGAAGGGGGTATGAACGAGCAGCTAGGTGGTTCTGAGTTGCCTGCTAGGCTTAAACCACAACAGAGGCTTTGAATTTTTTTTTTATCTTTCAAATCCCCACCCCAATTTTATCAATTTTGGGTTGTAGTGGTGTCTAGTCTATTAAGAAATACGGTTATGTATGAGTTGATTTGCTGCTCCTGAGAAAGAGCATAATTTAACTTTTAGATAGTAATATTTCTGCTGCTAGATAAGAAGGCCTCACTGCATTTAACGCTTGCAAGCTGAACTCTGCAGTGTTGTTCACTTACAAACCAAATTATAGTTAGCCACTCCTGTTAACTGCATTGACTGCCAGGTGCTTCTATTACTTGAGTTCAGTATTTAACCATCTATTTGTCACAAATGAAAGAAGCAGCTATTAACCTTTTTGTTAATAAGGTTAATTACTCATTTCCAGAAATTCTGCATATCTATTACTCAAAGTACTTATTTCTCTCTCTCATCTTCTGTCTTTAAGATGTCTTTTCAGACAGACTCAAGATTTGGAAGATGCATGCAATTTATGAAATCAAAGGAAAAATTGCAGAATTGGATATGCTCTAACTTTCATAAAATGTTCAGACTCCATATGCTCACTGTAGCAGTCACTAGCTCCTCTAAAAGTATTACAGTGAACCCCTTTCCTGATTCCTTTTCAATGTACAGTTAGGGTACAAGTACCTTTAGGTACTGGTCAAAACATCAGCATAAATAACAAAGCAAAGAGAACAACTACAATACTGCAACAACCACATGCCTATGAATGTTTATAAATATCCACAGATAATACAGATAAAACAGGCAATTAGCAGCACACATTTCTTCTCTACAAAGCGACAGAAGACAATACAAACAACATGAGAGCTGCAGTTAGGAAGAACTTCTAGGGATGAAAGTGCTTTGTAGGATCAGGGAAGGAATCACTTTAGAACTAAAGCATTCACTTCAGGTAGTAAAAGTTTGTCTACTGAAAAATCCATGGATGTTAATGCTGGCTAGATTAAGAAATTGTTTACCAAACATGGAAAACTTACAAATAAAGTCTGACAAATTTTGGTATGACAAACTGATTTCTTAGTCCTGTAAGAGAAACACGGGAATATCTTTAGTGGAAAAGTCATCTACACAGATGCAAGAGAAACTGCAGGGAATTAACCTTGTTATCGAGCCCATTTCTGAAGCCCACCATAGTCTAGGCAGCAGCTCTACATTACAGAAATGCATGACACCTGTGCTACTCAGCTACTGATTTTTTTTCCTCTGGATATCACATGAATAAAGAACTGCTTTATAAATTGAGATTGTCACAAGCAAGTATGTGGCAGATATTTTCAATATCAATTTAAAGGAGCAAGTATGACTAATACCAAACACCAGAGATTCTCAGACCTTCAGGTTGAATTGAGAGAGTAAATCTACACAACTGATAATCCCAGAAGAGAGTCATGTGGATTTGTGGCAAAACACAGCTTATACAATAAAAACTTATGTATCCCTGATCTGACTTCACTATGGCCAGAGGACTGAAAAGTCACATTGTGGGGTATTCCAGTCTCAGTTGTGATACTTCAGAAATAATTCAGAATTTCAGTTTTAATTAAGAAATAAATATGACGTCAGCTGTGCATGACTGGCCCCACAGTAGAATCCCTTCTAATTTACAACAAAATATAAAATAAATTAGATGTTTATTGTAGGTGTCTGATTTATCATGAAAGCAAGGTTTCAGTCCTATCTTTTGCTGCCAGCAGCTTAAAGGAAAACAGAAAAGAATTAAAAGCAGCCTCAAAGAATGTCTTTCCCTGCCTTTCAGAAAAGTGCTGCACACTTACCTAATTATGCATGGCTTACACATTCGTGGAAAATATTCTACCATATTCTACATGCTCCCATAAATAAAATATTTAACCATATTCTCCTGCTGGCATAGCTGAATGAAATAAAAAAAAATATTATTGTTCCCCTCCTACCTCCAAAAAATTCACACACATTTCTAACTGACTTCAGAACAAATTGATTACTGCATAAGGGTTTTGAGGATTTGAGCAAAGGGCTGTCTGTATTTTCCCATGCATCTAGCTTATGATTTACCTAAGCTTAAGTCTCAAAGATTTTGCCACTACATCCAGGGGAGTGAGAGATGTGTCAGCGAGCTAGAAACAAAAAGGAGTCATTTCTAAGTTCATGAACACCTTGTTACCTTGTTAGCCCTGATACTGCAATAAATGCACTCACTCAGTGAAAACTGAAATAATACATTTTCAGATAATAAATCCCCTATACCAGCAAAATAGTAACACATTTGGATTCTTTTACAGGTCACTTGTTGCTGATGTACTTCAAGAAATAGCAATGTGAGTTGTTCAGCGAGACCCCACAATCCTGCAAGCAGGATTATTTAGCTCTTTCAGTAATGAAGCACTGCATGTGACAAAACTTTCTGCTGGCAAAAAGGTGAACATTTCAGTTGTCTCTTCTTTTGCACTGTATGTATCTGCTGATCTTACACTGCTTTTCTCAAAGCCTGAAGCAGAGAAAAATCTGTACGGTTAGCAAAAGAAATTCTTGAAAATTATTTTTTTTTCAATTTTATAAGTTAGTTTAAAATAACCCAAACCTTTAATACAATATTTTTTTCAATTTTCTAATATTTATTTTTTAATTAATGTCAAACATGTTACCAATTTATTATTTAAATAAGTTTATGTTTTCTAGAGAGTATTTATAAAATATTATTTTAAACTAAGCATTCATTATTCCAAACCTTTTCTATCTCATGTGGATGTATTTCTTATTGTATGGAAATTGTTAATTGTTGTACCTGGCTGTTGTTACTACTTTGTTTGAGAAAGTTGGCAAGTCTACTTTCTCTAGAAATCTGCTTCTCTAAACCCAGGTTTTATCCCTGTTGTATTCAGTAAAGAATTTCCATGAGCTATGGCAGCCTGGTGTTGTGTGAGTAAGAAAAAAGTGAAGTTTTTAAGATATATCAAGGGGCATATGGAGGCGTGCACCTCAATAATTTCTGTTCACTGGGGATGGGAGCCTCCTAACTTGTGTGTTTATAAATGGTAAACACTCTCCCTCCCCCCCCCCCAGACTTCAACCCTTAATAATTGAAACAATCTTTTTTTTTTGTTTTCATAACAAATTAAGAAAGGATACATTGTCAAAAGGGAATTGTCAATGAAAAACCATCACTGCAGAATTCCTAGCTTGGTTACTTGGGCATGTAACTCTAATGTCAAGATTTAGGATTACATTCCACATCTAGAAACAAGCTCCTTGTTGGGAACAAGGAATCTAAGTCACTTCAGGGTGCAGGAGGTGGAGACGGTTCACTGAATATGAGTTTCTGGCATGACACAAAGTGAGAAGATACGCTTGTCCAATGTACAAAGAGCAAATAAGAAAGTGTTATTTTTTTCTTTAGGTAATAGACAAACTTTTATGGAAAAGGGTCAGAAAAAGAGCACTTAATTTTATTTTGTGATTTATGTTTTTAAATTATGTAATATTATTAATATTTATGGTATTTTTATGATAGAAAAAATATTTGAAACCGATTCCTAAAGAGCTGCATTTTGGAAAATTTAACTGCTTTGCTTATTCAGTACAAATGCAGGTTGTAATTTTATGATAGTCTAAACATATGTGCATTAAAAGAGATATGACAGCTTTTTTCTGTTTGGCAGAAAACAAGATTAGCAAAGGCAAAGCAAAATTCAGTGCTTTGCCTTTGAAGTTAAAGAAGAACAGAGAAGAAACAAAGTAATTTTATTTTTTAATCGTATAAATTAGACTTCACAGAAATGTTTTCATTCTGTCTAAAAAAAGATGTAACTGAACAAGAACATGAGCTTTCTGCAGAAATTGCTGGATAATACTCTATTACCTGAAGATCAACTATATGACAGAAATGCTACCTTATTTAGATACACGCATTTCATATATTTTGCTTTTCACTATGATTTTACAATATTATTCCTTATTTTAAATTTTCCATTCAAAATATTTTGCTATTTGTCTGTGAGTCACAAATATGAGTTCACACAAACCAGTCTTTTTGATGGCACTGCTCCCACTATAGTCAGCAGAGAAACATTGTTAAACATTGTTTTATTGGTATGAAATCTAAATTATAATTAATTAATGTTCTTAATTATAAACGACTTCTGTTTAGAAGAATCACCTAAAATGGAGACAACAAATGCCAAAGAGTGGTATCATGGATGAAGCGGTGAAGAAACCCCCAAAATCTTTCTTTCCCTTCCTGGCAAAATATGGCAGCATAATTTACAACACTTCTACCTTCAAAATGCATTGTGTATTCCACTGTCTGTATAGCAAGACTTTACTTTGGAGAATCCCAGTCTTGTGCTTCCATCTCAGATACTCTATTATTATTCATACTAACATAAATATTGTGATATAATGACAAACTAAGCAACAATATACTGAGTTTATTTCTAGCTTTTGAAGATGAGACCAGTCTTCTAAAACTCATTCTCTGCCAGA
>JASSUY010008260.1:0-25524 GCA_032466535.1 Forpus xanthops | reverse complement strand
CCTCATAGCAGCCTTCCAGTATCTGAAGGGGGCCTATAGGGATGCTGGGGAGGGACTCTTCATGAGGGACTGCAGTTATAGGACAAGGGGTAACGGGTTCAAACTTAAACAGGGGAAGTTTCGATTGGATCTGTGGAAGAAATTCTTTACTGTAAGGGCGGTGAGGCAGTGCAATGGGTTTCCCAGGGAAGTTGTGAATGTTCCGTCGCTGGCGGTGTTCATGGCCAGGTTGGACAGAGCCTTGGGTGGCATGGTTTAGTATGAGGTGTCCCTGCCCCTGGCAGAGTGGTTGGAACTAGTTGATCTTAAAGTTCTTTCCAACCCTAACTGTTCTGTGATGCTATGAGTCTAAGAACACACTTCAGTCCCTTTGAGTTGGATAGGCTTTCAACACATCTGAGTGGTTTACAGTGCTATGGACCTGATTCTTCAGACAACTGCTGCCAGGTGTACTGTTTAGTAGGAACACTGTAAAGTGTCACTGTCACCACTTGCAGTATTGTGGGCTACTTAAGATATACACTGAGCATTCAGTCCTGATCTGAAAAGCAGCACTTCTCTCCAAGTAAACTTCAAGCACTTGAATAGGCCTGTTATCTTTAAGTGCAAATAGGATGCAGTTTCAGCTCTGTTAAGAATCATAGGATAGGATTGGAAAGGATCTTAAGATCGTCTAGTTCCAACACCCCTGCCATGGACAGGACACCTCCCACTAAACCATGCCACCCAAGGCACTGTCCAACCTGGAAAACACTGAACTGTTTCCCAAGGACAGAGTATTTAGTATCTAGGAATACAAGAACAGGTTTTTGGTGGGGTTTGGCACCCTCTTCATTCTGGAAATGCCTCACTTAAGTTCACTGAGTCACAAATACAATAACTCAGTTAACCATGCAGTTGTCTACAGACCCATATTGGAAGCGAGGCAGCTGTTAGTTGCTGCTGGGAATCAGGTTGTCAGGTTTTTCTGTCCTACTGGTGAGGAACTGTGATATTAATTTAAAAAAAAATCTTTTCCCCCATGGCAGTTGCACTTGCTGCAGCCACTGTCTTCATTCTGGATTGCTAATAAAAACTAGCAAAGCTCTGATATTTTCCATGGGTAATCCTCCATGCATAGTTTGCATATGAGGAATTCAAGCTGTTAATTCAAGCCTCAGAGACAAACCTTTAGTAGATTGTTACTGAATCTATGCAAGTTACACAAGCAGGGTTTGCTTCATTGTGTGCAATAAACCTTAGATCTCTTCCAACCAGGAATAATCCTGAGCTTTGTTTTCTGTCTCATCTAAAAGAGAGTCTTTCTGAAAGAGTATATTGTCACCTCCCTACATGAGCCATATGTGAAAGCGTGTCCTGGAGCATATCCATGACTGAAACACAACTTCTTCTACATAAAGCATGAACACATTTTATACGTTCGTCTCAGTGCAAATATATGCACCATGAAATGATGGAAACCCTGAGTCTCTGAATTCAACTTGCTGTGTCAACCTTGCCAAGAGCAGGTTGTCCTGGAACCTAGGATTTCCACATTCCCTCTTTCAGAGTAGGAAGTCTTAAGGACTTAGGTCTGAAGATGAGCTCTGCTCTCAGTTCTGTGACAGGTAGCCTGCATGTCTGCCATGGCTCAGGAGTGGTTCACGCATCAAATGTTATTTAGAGCTAGCCTTAGCAAAGCTATCAAACATTGTGAGGCAGACATCTGCAGTAACAAGTGACAAGTCTGTGGTAAGTGTTCAACTGCCGGAGGCTACTTAGGATCATTTAGCATGTTCAAATTCTCTAGTGGAGTTAACACTAGAGAGGATTATTGCTGCCTATTGGACTTTCATCGTGATTTGTTCCAGCAGGTTGGTATTTGTTGGTAATTTGTGACGATATGCTGAATTTTCACCTTTCTAATTATTCTGGAAGAGCTGAAAGGGTCATAGCACAAAAAAGTACAATTTCTCGACTGTTAGGCAGAAGGTGGTGTTTTCAGGTTATTGTCACTCTGCTCTCAGCTCTGATGTGCAGGATTGGGTTCATAGGGAGAAACAGATAAACTGATTGCTCTGTTCTTCCAATGGAGTCAGTGTGGCAAGTTCAGTTATTAATTTAAATACAAACATATGGGGTTTACTTGTACTTCACAAAAGGATGACTTTTCTTTCCTGTGTTATATTAATAAGGGTTGTTTCTCCTCACACACACATTAAGGGATTGTATAATATACTTGCACATGTATCCGTGCACTAATTTGAATAAATAGAATTTCATTTTTTCCTTTAATAAGGAAAATTATATGAAATTTTTTTGTGACTTCATAATCAAGTGTCACTGCTAAGTTTGCTGTTATTGTTGTCTCTACTTTGAACTTAAATCTCCTCCTCCCTTAAGTTTTCCTTGTTATTTGAGAGGTTGAACAGAAGGCATCTTGATAACCCAGGACTACCTCTGTGTCTCTCTGTCTTCCCAAAAAAGGTAGCCTAGATGAATTGAATTTTTTTAGATAGTGAAGCTAGGTGAATAAATATTCTTCTCATAAGAATAAAGAATAGCTCATTGCATAGTTTTTTCAAGAAAGGAATAGAGCCTTTTATTAGCAGCTGAAACGTGGAAACCTAGTTCTATTAAAAAAGGTAAATTTTTTGGTTGTATTATTCTGGAGAAGCTACTGGGTTTTGAAATCAGTGCTTCCAAAAAGCAATGAAAAAATAATGAACTGCTCACTAAACTAATCTTTTTAAGATTTAGGAGATAACAATGAGAGGATGATGTTAGAAGTAATCAAAGATATTAGAATAAATTGACTGAAAAACAATACTAGGCTTCTCTTGGAAATAATAAGGGCAGCCTAATTTACTGTTCATCATGAGTGTTATGGAGCTATTATTCATTACACTATTAATACCCAGTATTTCAGGTTTTTTTATTTGTTGTATTATAAAGAAGACAAATCCTCTGCTGGTGTGAACTGGTGGAACTCAGTTGTGTTAAATGGAGAAATGTTGATTTAATTTACTGAAGGAAATGGAGAAGTGGTTGAATTCTTTCAAAGGATGGAGATTTGCATTTGTTTTGTTCTCCCACCCTGAAGATGGTGTTGTTTGTCACTGCTTGTCATTGCTTACTTCTTCAGTCTTTTTTGTCATTCTTCCTTAAATGCGCCATTGTGCAATCGATGACCAGAACAACCAGAATCTTCTTCCATTGCTTTTGGCCCTCATTGAGATTCTAGAGGTTGTAAACAGCAATATTGTTTGCTTTGGAAAGCAGTCTTCTGAAAAGAATTGGAGTTCTCTTTCTCTAATTCCAGATGTTTGGTAAACAACAGATAATGTCTGCAGAGCTAGAGAGAACTGGGAAAGGAGAGGAGAGAAAAAAGCACCTTTCTTTCCACATGGTGGGCAATACCATGGGGAAGGACATGTTTCTCAGACATGCATCTCAGACACCTGTTCAACCATTGTGAAAATGTGTATGAGTCTCAGGGTCATTAAGCATTGTTTGGACATTCACATTACTATATACAGGTTGTTTTTGCTATTTGAGCCCTGGCAGGTGTTAAGATAGGACAGACCACCTTTGAATAAGTTTTCCAATGTATTATAAACCACAAACTATTTACTGTAGGGAAGTGTTAATTTATGTATATGTTCATTGAATTAAAATATAGCTTTTGGATTGTTCCCACCCTTTCATCTTAAAAAGAAGCTGAATTATAGCAGCCATTTATACCTAGTGTGAACTTTCATGTAAGTTGCATCTTCAGACACTGAACAGAAACAATCTATGTGCACACACACACAAAAAAATAGTATGCATGTTACTTTCTGCAGGATTAGAGCAACTTCATGCAAGTTCAGTTGTGCATCTCCTGAACCTACAGACTCTTTAGAGAATAATAGAGATCAGGTTTTGTCTCCACTCATGTTTGTAGTACTTATTAAAATAGACCATGAACTGTTTTTGGTCATTCTGTGAATCCTTCTGTGGTGACAGTTTGCTTTCAGACTTACAAAAGATGCCCTTCCACAAAGTTCACAGTGCAAATATATGTTAAAATAAAAAGGAAGATAAATACATGTGATTTCCCTCTGAGAGAAGGAGCTCTCTACATACTTTACAACATACCATGTCTTAAGAAAAAAAGGAGGTACTGGTACAAAACCTGTAGCTGAAAACATTTCCTCAAATACACCACCTCAGCTGACTGGTAGAACGTGTTGTGCATTTGTTAAAATTGTTTTTCAGTTTGAAGTATTAATGAGAATTTGTTTGTTGGTTTTGTTGTTGTTTTGGTTTGGATTAGGGTTTTGTTTGGCTTTTGGTTTTTTTTTTTGCACTGAATTCCTGCTGGTCCCATTGCAATGAAACATTAAAATCCCAATGAAACGGAGAAAAGTTAGGAAAATGCAAAAAATCTGGTGAAATCCCACTTCTGACCTTTAATGAAGAAACGTTATTTAAGGAAGCCAGAAATATCTCCCCCAGGTCTCCTAACGTAAAACTTAGAGTTTCACTAGATTTTATTCAACTAGATGTCAGTTGCTTCACCCTAGTAGTTTGATAAGATTAACATTTAGCAACAACTCATAATCTACTTTGGATACCCTTTATTTATAGTTTAGATCATGTAACTAGGTTAATAATTCAGGGCGATTTTACTCAGTGACTTATAACAAAATTCTTACTCATAAGTTTGTTACCTAAAAAGGCATAGTGTAGGTTTCATTGAAAAATTAACTACAAAAAATTTCTTTTCATAATTCAAGTTATTTCAATAATATGAATAAGATTTCATGAAGTTTGGGTTTGGGTTTTTTTTTTTTTGGGGGGGGGGGTTCAATTGAATAATGAATTGAGTCTGCTTCTCTGTTACCTAAGGAATTTGAGTAGCAGATTATTAGAAAACAGATATGGATTCTATTTCTGCAGGGATCAAGCTCCTACATTATTAGTAGTATGTTCGAGGCTGGCTGTAGAGGCATCTTTATTAGATTTTCATCTCCTTTATGGTCTTCTTGGAAGGGAACATTTTTTGTACATTACCTTTGGCTATGTTTTGCAAAGCAACTGGTGTGTGCTAAAAGATCTGGCTTTTCATCCAGCATGTAATGATCTTGATATTTGGAAAAAGCAATTCTCTGTGTTGACTGGAGTGACAGATGGTGACAATTGCTAAATTAAGAACACTGGTAAATCACTTACTGAATTATATAGATTCTGTAGATGATGTGTATACTGCTTGAGTGACAGGGATATCTCCACTGTACATGTGGACTTAAAACAAGCATTGCTTGTGGGTTGCAGGATAGCAGAGGCTTTGGTGCCACTTGACAAAACATATTTTCCATGTAGACTTCAGCTCTCAGATACTTACATGTTCCTTATTCCTGTTAATATCTGTGCATTCAAAACATATCTTTATCAGAAATTCCTAAAAGGTAGGAAACTGCTATTGTGCCTGTTGTGGTACGTGAGAAACCCAAAGTTAGAAAAGAGCGTGATTTGTCAAAGGGATGTAGCTACCCTGTGGGAGGAAGCAACTGAAGCAGTGTTCTAAATTTTGGCACATTCTTCCTCACCTCTATTTTATTTCATTTTGCCTAGAAAAGAGAAGAAGAGGAAAGACAAAAAGGTGAAGAACAAATAAAACAACAGGAAGAAATCCGAGCAAAAGAGTTGTATCTGAGCCTCATGCAAGCTCAACAACATAGTCAACACAGTGATGATGACCAAGAGTGGGAAGAACAGTGTGAGTAAAATTACCTTCACAGAATTAATATACTTTGGAAGGCAAATAAAAAGAGACTGGTAGAATGGATAATACTGCTACTGAAAGTCTCTTCTACATAGAGTAATGCAAAATGCTCTATTATTTTTTAGGAAAATACCAGCCTGAGCTCACAAACAGAAATTACAGTGAGTTTACCAATTTCACATTCCTTTCTGAGTGAGAATTGATGTCAGTGTCTTATGGAAATTTTTTCATGTACAGTGACTAAGATCATTAATATTTTGTCTAATGTCATTAATTAACAATTTTGGCTTCATAAGAATCTGGACACAGTTACTGACAGCTCGTCCTCAGCGGTCTCTGAAGAGGTAAATTCTGTCTTCATCTGTATTTTAATTATTTCCATATGGCAATGGAGTCAAGCTATGATATGAGCATTGACACTCACTTCATTACAGAAAAAATTGCAATAAATAATATTTAGATTGTTGCCCTGAAAATAATCATGATGATGCTCTCACTACTAAAGGTGCTGTACCTATTACCATTGTGACTGATTTAAAAATAAGTTAGTGAGTTTTGAAAGTCTTTAAGGAACAGAACAAATATATTACTACATATATATGTATATATACATACTGTACGTAAGTAAAGGTCTACATTATGAGTATGTAAGTCTTAATAGGATATCGTGAATAAAACATGCACCTATATCCATCTGGATGTCTGTGGCTTTAGAAGTAGGAAATTTGCTTGCAATGAGAAATGTGTATTTTTGTTGGAGGAGAAATATTTTTTATTTCTCACACCTATACTGATTTAATTACTCTGCAGAAAAAAGAAATGTAATGATTAGAAAGTTTAGCTAATGTGGAGTTATTAGTTATATGTAACACAAAGGTTCATTAACTAGTACTAAATATGGAGATATATGGAGCTGATAGTATGTGTTGTATGAAATACCTCATGAAGAAGGAAAAAATACTGCTGTAGTGTTACGTATTTCCTGAGAGAAGTAAACCAAATGTTTCCAAACATGCATGGAGTTTATTTTATACTTCTAGTCATCACTTTAGGAGTTCCTGAGAACTGATTACTGGAGTCCTATTACCTGGAATTGATATGATAGTGAATCATTTCATGCAACATCAATTAAATCTGTATAAGATGCACTGCTGCCATTTTCTAAGCTCTATGCTAATTTTTGATCAATAATGCCTCTGTATATAACACTGTTACTAAAGAGAAGGCAATTATTTCCTGGATAATTATCTAAATCCATGTGTATGTGTTTATTTGGAAATGAAAACTGTACTTTTCTGTATATTGGGTGTTCAAGAGCAAAACGAGTTGGTGGGAATAACACAGCCTCTTAGTTTTATAGAAAACTAGCGTCAGCTGTCAACATAGCACAAAGGATGATATTATGTGCTTCAGTATTTCTTTGGTGGTATATAAGGAAAGAAAATACATTAGCAACCATGTTATTAAAATAACAATAACCACCAAACACACAAAAAAACCCAGCCTCCCTTTACACTGAAATTGGCAATAAAACAAAATACCTTAAACATAACTATAACTATATACTGTAACTATAACTTATTTTCTTACTCCTGCACTAAAGATGTAACTGAGGTTTTAAATTATTGCCTGTGTTTTCTTAAGGAATGGTGGTTATATGGAGACAGAGATTAGAAATGCAATAGAGGAATTATGGGAAAAGACAGAGAGGAAAGGAATAAGGTCTGAAAGGTTCTGACCATGATTTCTGTAATGGCATTCTTGATCTGTCAAAACACTTTTGACTGCATCATATTCTGATGAATATAACCTACCATCAGCATTTTTTCTTGTACAACCTTTGGAGTATTCTGTATGCTCTGAAGGAATTCTATCACCTTCAGTCTGTGTGCCTCAGTACTTACAGACCTGTCTGCTTGTGGTCAAAAGGGTGTCTGTCTACTGCACTAATTTCAAGCTATCTAGCCTGGTCGCCAATAATAGTGCTGCCATGGCAAAACAAACGCTCAGCACCTTCTAGCTAGTGGCACCATAGCTGGGTTTTGCAGCCTACTATAAATTCTGTGCTGCCAGAGTTTATGCTGTTATCAGTAATTGATTTAGCATTAAACTAAGTGCAGACTAATGACTAGTGTGTATCATATCCTTGTTTATCCTCTTATGTTTATCTCAGTGTCTCAATTTATCCCTATTGGTTTGACAGCTTAGAACTGCATTCCATTAGCAAATGGGTGTGACGACTTAAGATATGAAGATGCAGTGTCTAGTGCCTCATCTGAAACCAGTTCCTGGCTGGTTTAGACTATGCCATCAGACTGCATTGAGCTTCCTCATGAATGTTACCGTCTTCCATTTCCTTAACAGAAGCCGGAAACCCCAGCAAACAGGCAATAAGAAGTATTAGCAAGCAGGAACATCTGAAATTGCTATGGAACTAGCCCCTCAGGTTCACCAGATTTTTTACTTCTGATTTCAGTTCCAGATTTTTTTCCCCCCTTTTTATGACAATTCTTTCATTTTGTCTTCAAATATTTCTTTGGGACACAGAGAGGAAATATAGTAAAGTTAGGCAAAGCTGTCTACTTGTCATCTTTTCTAAGAAATAAACAAATGCGTGAATGTATAAGAGAATTACAAGGAGATGTAACATTAACATCTTTGTCTCTACACACCTGCAATGGAAACCATATTTCCCATTAGGAACAAGGCCAGGCTCCTTTGTGTCTTACCTCCTTGAAGTCAGCCCTTCATATTCAACAGTGCTGGGGGTCAGTACTGAAAAGTAGTGCTAGAGCAGCTATTGTGAAGAGCAAATGTAGCTATGATATTGATGACACTGCTAATTTATTTAGTAGATGGAATTTAGAATGTGATGAGAATTCATCTCTCCTCATCACATTATCCCTCAGTTATTTATTGCCAAGGCAATAAGCAAAGTGTTTCTAACATTAGCTCCTGTTGCTTGGTTCACTCTGCTTCTGCTCTGTCCCTGGTTATGCCAAATAACAATAAAAGCCCATAGTACCACTGTATTAATTGAAATACATAATTTTAGTGCTTTTTAATTTACTAAATGAGAAATGTAGAATAACTTTAGAAATCATTACTAAAAGGAAAAAAACAGTGTTGTAAGAGCAATTATACACTTCAATTTCATATAATAGATATATGTTGGGGTGTCTTAGACAGCAGTTGTGAGTTAATATGTGAAGTCAAGTATATCAGTTGGCAAAAGAGAAGTTGAACAGTGGAAAAGACTGAATCAAAGTGTCCACTGTTAAAAGTTGTTCTTTTGTTTGTTTTTTTTTGAAATGGAGAAGTGAGAACTAAGGCTAAGCTTGGATAGAGGAGTGCATATATTCTGACTTGTTTTGAACCTTTCTACAGGCTGTTCTATTTTGCAGGTTTCTAGAGTATTCAGTAAACAATACTGTATATCACAGTCTCCAAGTGTGAGAGCAGGCCCTTCATGAAAGCAGAAAAGGAATCGGCAAAACACAATAGGAAAAACAGTTGTACAAAAATTCATCTGACTAGATACTGCAAAAGGCATTCTGTTAATACACTTAGAACCCCCTGCAAACTGTATCAGTGAAGTGCTCAGATACCATCTGACCAGCTTTACTCAGCTTTAAAAAAATTATTTGGGTAAAAAAGTGAACAGAGTTGGCTGACTTGATCTATTCTTATGCTTTTCCCAGAGCACCCACTTTTGGACTCTGTCGGAAGTAGGATACCAGGCTGACTTATATCTTCTTTTATATTGTTACATTTTTATGTTCTACAAGCTATGTCCTTGAATTTATTTTTGTCTGAATTTTAAAGGAATTCATGTTTGTTTGGTGCTTATTTTCCACATAAATTCAAATGAGTGAGTTTACTAGCAGGAACATTTGATAAAGTGCTGAATTTTGAAGTGAGTAGTTGCCAGTTGAGCTATGCATTGACAAAGCGCTCAACCTTAAGTATGTGCTCACTGAACTTCAGTAGGTTATAGTGTGTGTTGTTGAATAGGGATGGGATTATTCACATGCTTTCAGATAAGCAGGTTGCTGAACGGGAGCCATTTTACAGAGTACTTTTAGGAAGTTATTTTCCAATTAGGAAAGGGGAAAACACCGTGTGATTTGTATGTGCACTCAGAAAATTTAAAGATTGAATTTTATTTATTAAGTACTCATTTTGATTGCTCATAAACAAGCTTCCAAGAATTACTAACAAGGGTAAAGCTGAAACAAAATAATTTAAAAGTGAGGATGCATATTCATAGCGCACAGATTTCTTTCTGATTTCATATAACTGATTGTAACTCACAGTCTTCAAAAGCACAAAATAGATTGTACAAAATTGAGAGTTCAGCTGCAGCAAAGCATAATTAATATTCATCTGTATCAAAGATTTGGTATTAGAACTTTGCCAGGACCGCTAAGAGGGATTTCACAATCCTAAGAGAAAAATAAAAAGGAAATCTTGCTTTTTCACTCAAAAGACGGTTTAGATTAGCACAGAAGAATAACAGATTCTCTTACACTGTTTAAGGAAAACAACTCAAACTCAGTGAGACCTATACGATCATGAAAGGTATTGCATATGCAAGCTGTGTGGTTTCTTTTTTGCTATTAGAGTATGTCCTACATGACACTGCCAGTCATGTAAACATGTCTAAGTTAGCCTTAAACTAATTTTTCTAGCAATGATAACCATGTAATCATGACAGCACAAACCTCAGTCTCAATATTTTTACCAGTTTTCCATGGACGTTTGATAACTCATTTTTGGCCTGCTCTACTGCAGCAACAATCACATTGGCACCTAAAATATATAAACAGTTCTCTATCAACGTAAACAGTGTAAGCCTAAACTATATAAAGGCATTACCCTGCCATCAAGGCAGATGCATGCTCAATTTTGTATGTGCTGAAGGAGGATGTACCTGTCAGTGGTATCACCAACACCGGAAGAAAAAACTGGTGGTGGAGATGGGAAAACAGGAATGGGCTGAACTGTAGATTTGCTGCAAACTGGACAAGTCAATCAAATTCTTAATTTCATGTGATGTTGATATTTAAAAGTTACAAACTATGCTATGTGTCCACATTGTTTTATCATAAGAAATTCTAAAATTCAATAGTTTGCTAGGTCACTAGCTTCTGATGGTGTACATTTATTTATTAGCTAGTAAAAATACAGTAAGAATGTCTCTTGAAAAGAGTGTCTGTTTCTGGGAAAGTGGGGCATGAAGGTACTTTGTCTTTTTTACTACCAGTCAGCCTGTATATCAGTAAAATAGAATCCCAGAGAGCTCTGGGCAGTCTGACCTTGACCTGTGATACCAGTGGCTGGTTTCTAAGTGTCTTACCAAGTTGCATTGCACTCATCTTCCTTGCTGCCTCATGTTGTTACAAAGGCAAAGTCCATATTTAAAGCAGCCATTACTGAGTGGCTTTACAAATGATAAATCACAGACCTTTATTTTTTTGTAATATACTTGAGCCATTGAAGTAGCATATTTAGGTGACATTATCTAACCTGAAAACTAACCACCTGTAAGATAAATAGTGAAACCTGTTACTCAAATTTTCTGTGCTGTACAGTTGTTTGGTATTGTGTTTAGCTAAAACCGCTCTTTATGTAGTCAAGTGAAACTGAAATCCTGCCAGTTATATACACATGAAGAATCTATGACTCATTTATTATGCTGTGTTGCAAAGATCTTAGTCCTGTATATCTTGCTACCTATGATAACATATAACTTCTAGCTCAAAAGTTGTTTTCCCTCATTTGAGGGTTTTATTTAATTTCATTTTTTTTGAGCATTTTTATTGCTTGATTCCATGAAACCTTTTCATGATTTGGACAAATCCATTTATACTTCTGCTTGCTTTAAATCAGGAGTGTAAATCAGAGGCATGCAAACAGCCTAATGAAATGCATCTGTCTGGTTTTGTATTGTGCATTCCTAGTCACAGCTGCAATCACAACAGAGTAAGAAATAGTGTGTCCACTTTAGGAATTGGGTATGATCTAAGCCAGGATAGTCATGGCAGGATTGATAATTGCTACTGAAGGCAATAGTTTGCTTCTTTAATGTTTGCTTCACTGGATGTTAAAGGTTTATTTTTCACTGGAATAATTTGCTTGCCTGAAGTTATTTCTATCTCAAAAAAAAAAAAAAAAATCATCAAAATGGGCTTGAGGCACCAGAAAAGAGCTGATAGATGATGAATATTTGCAATGCAATTCTTGGTCCATTCAAGGCATACCCTTTTGAAGACAAGATTTTTAGTACATTAGTTTTAAAATGAAGAAGCTTTAGTGAAAGATGCCTGACCTGCAAGGGCCAGAGCAGCAGTCTCATTTCAGGTTATGGAAATGTTTAACTCCCTGGTCAGTACTATTGATAGATATGTATTAAATCTTCCAGTACAGATTCTGTTTCTTTATATGCAATTTGAGAGACTCAAATGTGAGACAACCCCATCCATAGCATCAGCATGCCCTTTCCAAAGTCTATTAACTTCTCCATTGTTACTGAAAATATTTTTCGACTGCAATTTTCAAGATGGAGACTTCTGTGACTTTAAGTACTGTAACAAAGATAGCATAAGCCTTTCAGAAAGAAAGTAACAGTATGTCATGTGACCTACATGTTAGTTTTTATCTAACTGTAAATTTTGAGAACAGCTCCTACAATTCCAGTTACATGCATTGCAAAGAATTCTGTTAAACACTGACTTCAGTTTAATTAGTAAACATTCTTTCTTGAAACATAAAACTTACTGCACTGCCAGTGGAAAAGATGTCCTGAAGCAGAATTTCTCTTATTACAGCCAAAGCAAGTGTCAGATGTAATTGCACTATGTAGAGGCTCAGTTATTGCCAGCAGCCACCAGATTATTGATAGCTCAAGTCTGGCATGCTTTTTCTAATGGTAGGCCTGCATCTGAAGCATCAGGGAAGTCATACAGTTAGCTGTCTCTTTGATAGTGCATTGTAATTTGAACGTTCTTAATATCAGGCCATATAAGGAATAAAAGTAGTTAGGAAAAGAATAAATAGTTGTTTGTATTTCTAAAGTCTCTCCTCCTCATCCTTTCCTTTCATTCCATCCAGTGCGCCGCTCCAAAGCTGCAGATGAGGAAAGGAGCCACAAAGCACGCAGGGCTCGGGATGAATACCGACGACAATCCTTGCGTGCCATTCAGAAGGGAAGAGTGGCTGACCTGAGTAATTTGTTCCAGGGGACGAGCCTGAATAACGATCAGGAGATAAAACTGAACAATAGTGCAAGTCCTTTTCAGCCTCTCTCTGCAGCATCCAGGTTGGTTTATACACAAATCTCTTACTTAGAAATAATTTTCTATTGAATTGATCCTTCTCCAATCTCCATCACTTCAAGAAGCTTTTCTTCAGTTGTTGGAAATTCTCAGTCTTGCTCTTTCACTACAATTAGAAAAAGAACGTTTAAAGAAAAATGAATACAGATAAATGCTTAATGTAAACTAAATGCCATTTATTCTTCTGACAGATTTCTCAGAGTTCACACAGAGATGGATCCTTCAAAAGCCAGTATTTGATTAGTGTGCAGGGCTGTGATATGGGGAAGTCAAACGGACAAATTCTTAGGCAAGTCATAAGTCTAACACTGCCTGCTGCTTCACAGCTCTTTGAAAAATTTTACAGGCAGCTGCCACACTCCTAAGTTTCAGGGCATTCAAGTTTTTATTTCAAGAAAAATCAGGTATCTGTGGTGTTTATTATTCTTTCATCTGACAGATTAGGGACTGCCATGAATTGCAGAGGGGAAGAATCCAAACTGGCAGACAGGTGCTAGAGAGTTGACTAGTTACTCTATTCTTTTCCTGGGTATTTCTTATACCAGAAATTTGGCTTCATGTGATGATAAAGGCAATGTGAACACTGGCAGGATGGTAGCATTAAATGCTAACAAAACACATAAATAAATAAAATAATCCCAACAACAGATACCTAAAATCAGAAAGGAAGGAGTGCCTTTCATTAATTTTTTTTTTACCAGTCATTGTAACACCAGTGAGAATCATTTGGAAATGTATTGTGCTTTAAATTCTTTGCTCTACTGTGCTGAGACAGAAAGTCTCCTGTAACAGCAGACAAAACTCCCAGTTTGAGGAGCAATCAGAATTTCAGTCTGAGGAGAGAGCAGTATTTTAAAGTTACCACCAAATCGACTTGTCAAAGGAATTATCTTCTTATTTTTCCAAACTTCTTAAAGTCATATTCAAATTGAAGCAGAAAAAACACCAATAAAAGTGCAGATTTTAAAAAGGCAGTCCATAACTTTAACCTGAAATTCTGAGCTTGTGAGGTCAGATTATTTACTATAGAGTTTTGTTGTACTAGATGTGATCCTTTTCAAAAAGGGCATGAAAAAAGCTGAAAAATATTCTGATCATTCTCCAGCTCATGTTCAGTACTACTTACCTGTTTCTAACCTATGCCTATACTACAAAAAACAGGCAGTATTTTTTCTTATTATCTCTTAAAGCTCCTTTTTGTCTGTCCATGGCTTGATTTTGAAGGCATCAAGAAAAATAACAGTTGCTTTAAACACATGCTTTAATAATGAATATACATAAATGTCTATAATTCCATTTCTCACACCTAACACTGTTATGGTTGAGCAGGAACAGATGTGTATCTAAAATTTTACTTTCCCAGTGACCTGAGAGGTCAAGGAGGAGATGCACAGTATGTTGTCATTTACCAGTAGTGTGGGACAGATTTTTTTTTCCTTGAGGGAATATGGGTTCGGTCCTATGTCTCTCAAGTTTTTCAGCCTGAAGCATAGCTCCTTTAGTTTTTGCCTTGCCTTTTCCTTTAAGTCACTAGAAAATAGTATTCTTTTATTTTTACTTAAATTATTTCTTTCTTATGATTTCTATATACTTTAGAAAGCTTCCATTCACTTTTTTCTTACTCGTCTATCTTATTTTGCTGAGTGTTTTGCAAATATACAAAAAGATAGATTAATATTTCTATTGTCCCTTGGTTTTATATACTGCTAATTCTTTGTATGACTCTTTTCTGTAATTATTTGCCTTTCAATACAGTAACATCTGGGAGCGTCCTTCTAGACCTTTTTCCCAAGATGTCATCATTCGCTGGTTCAAAGAAGAGCAGATCCCTCGACGTGCGGGATTTGAGAGGGACACCAACAGGATTGCTCAATGGTTTCATGGTAATACACTGATCCTTCATTTCATTTAAAATAGAGCTGTAAGCATACACTCAGGAAATAAATCCTGACAGCTTTCATCACAAAAAGGAGCATCTACTTGACCCTGTGAAACATGGTACCTGTTAAAATTTTTGCATCATTCCTATTATTTGCATATGATTTTCCAGTTCTCTTCTTTCTGATTAGGTACACTTGTTTGTGATTCATACCACCAAAATTTTGGTTTTTTTTCCAGGAATATTTTGGCCAAAATATATTTGCTTTTTAATAGCAAGCCAAGCAGGAGCATTGATGCAGACAGAGTTTTTTGTTTTCTTACAAACAACATTTTGTGTGTTGTTTTTCTGAGAGACAAACTGATTAAAATTTCATATGTGGACATTTTTCAAAAGTATTTTCAACCATGATCTTTCTGTGTTACCTGTGGTAAATGCTTTTCCTGCTCATGGGAAGTTCATGTCCACATAAATTGCCATAAGTAGTGATGAACATAATTAATGCCTTAAGTTAAGAAGGCAACTGGGCTTGTGCAGTCTAATTTTTGTGTCTTTGGATTAATATGTTAATCGTGGCAAGAACTGAAGAATTAGTTATCTTTAGTTTCGCAGGTCATGCTGCTCATATCTTAAGAAACTGTGACTATCCAATGACATTTATGAAAATGAGCGAAGTACCTCATTTGTCCTCCTCCTGCTCAGAGCCTGACAAAGATAAATAAGATAGATCCCAAGTATAAAGCTCAGTGGTTTTCTTTGCAGAGATCCACAATGAATGCTTCTTTGTAATTATTTGATGATTGGCTCTTTTAGGTTCTGCAGCCCTGGTCAGATTTATCATAACACTTAGTGAACAACTCAAGTGCCTTGTAACTCTTCTGGAGTTGTGGAAATTGAACATCAGGTTGTTACAGATGCAGTAAGAAATGATTTGTAGTGTTATGCAGTATCTATGTTATATTTTGTAATGTAGACAAACTTTGAGGAGAGAAAAATAAATGAAAAATTCAGACCAAAACCAAACCGAAACCCTCTTCATTGAATTTGCCTCCAATCTGGTGAGGTGGGAAGGAGAAGGCAACCAAAGCTGCTTTTGATCCAGACAAAAACAGATCTTGATCCAGACAAAAACAGGATCTTCTGTATATCTTGTTGTTTTGTATTGTGTTCAGGCAACCAGGACATTATATATGTTTTTTTTTTGGGTATGAATAAAATACAGCAGACTATATATGATTTGTTGTCAGAAATTGCCAATACAAATGTAAACCACTATTCAAAGCCCAGAATTATACTAACCACACTACCCAATGTAGCAATTATAAAAATCATCATTTGGTTATGTGAATGTTTCTGTGGAGAGAACTGCTGCCTAGTGTTTAATGTTTTCTAGTGTTATGATGAAAGATTCCTCAAGCCTCAAGCATCTCTCAAAACAGGTGTAATCAGGTCCTTCACATCCTTGAATAACTTCTGTATTTTGTTATATTCCAGTTTTGGACCATAAATGGGAGTATAATATTCTGCCTCACATTAAAGGCTTTTTGAATGCAATACAGTTAAGAGATCTATGATAGCCATACCAAAAAATTAGATATTAATTTCTTACAGAATTACATGGTTTTGCTGAGGCTAATAGACCTTTGCTTACTTACTTTGACAGTCAGGTGGTTTAGTTTTTAGCTAAAGTTGAGCATTAGCTGATTCACTGTCTTCAAATTGTACTATGGACGTATGATATCTTCTGATTATGCAGAGATGAAGGTCTGAGACAGATGTGTTTAGCTAAAATAACAAAGTCCAAATAATAGTGCAAAAATATCTTTAATCTCATATATTTGGCTCATTTCCCACATTAAGTCATCAAACTGATCGTATTGTCTAGGGCATTTTCATGGTATGTGAAACAGGGGAACATATGGCATACTTAATGCACCTGAAGTTTTCCTTTTGCCTTCATTTGAAGAATCAGTACAAAATGTTTCATTTGAAGTGGTAAAATCTGTAATAAAATTATTTTTCAAATATGCACATTTCCTACCTTATTCACAAAACGTTACTTCTTAAACCAGTATGAGCTTCAACTTCATCCATATCTGTCTCTTGAAATTATCATCAGTTATCTGAACTCCACCAAGAGATGTTTTTAGCTTATTTTGAATAGGCTTTATTCTTTTCTTGATTAAATAATTAATATGTTAAAGATACAAACTGTAGTGTTCAGCTGAATTTCAGGTGTAATGTTGGCTATGTTTGAGTAATAGATTCCTGCTACCAACTGGATTGTTTACCCCTTCAATATATGATGATTTTTTTTAAGCAGGTAAAGAAGAACATTATCTATTAAGTGTTATTTGTAACTGTCATAGGTTCAGCAGTAGCAGTCATTTTTCTCCTTCTTGGTAGCTGATACAGTGCTGTGTTTTTCATTTTGGGCCTGTGAACTGTGCTGATAACACCAGTGTTTTCAGCTACTGCTTGGTAGTGTTTTGGTCTGACCAAGAACTTTCTGAGTCTCATGCTCCGCCAGGAATGGGGGGAAGCCAGGAGGAAGCTGGGAGGAAAGAGAGACAGGACACCTGACCCAAACTGACCAAAGAGGTATTCCATACCACAGCACATCATGTCCAGGATGTAAAAACAGAGAGCAGAGACCCAGAAGGGTGGGGGTGCACTGCTTGGTCGGGCTGTGTATGGGTGGTGAGCAATTGTACTCTTTCCTTGTATTTCCCTTGTCATTATTACTATTGGTGGTAGCAGTAGTGGTTTTGTGTTATACTTTTGTTACTAAACTGTTCTTATGTCAGCCTGTGGGAGTTTCATTCTTTTGATTCTCTTCCCTATCCCCCCTGGACTGGAGCAAGAAAGAGGAGGAAGTGAGTGAATGAACTGCATGAGGGCCTTAAACCACGACAGTAACTTAAAAGTGCATTTATCCCCTTAGGAAATCATAAAGTTAGATGACCCAATGAACCTTTTTCAAAATGACCTATGCTCACTTAGTGGCTACAGTGCAATGGTGCTCAGTTCTCAAATTGCTAAAATAAAGGAGTATTGGAGGAAGCAATTAAGGTGCCTCTGAGACTATCTTGGGATATAAGAAGATTAGTGTCTATCTTTTGTACAAAACCCAGCTGTTTCTTTTATATTATCAAATAATTTCCTTAAGTTTGATTGGAAAGAATTATGCCTTCAATTTTTGACTGTGGAAACTAAGAAATAGGTCTAAATTTATATAAAGGTAAATTCTGAATTCCTACCTACTAATTGATGAATCTGGGTAGATGAATCCAACTTTCAAGGGTGTCCTATATTGTATCAAGATGTATGATTTTTTTTTTTTTTTTAAATCTGAATTAAGAACACTCTTTGCCAAGATCTCAGTTGCTGGTATGCTTTGAAAGCTGAGAAGTACTTTGATATTTAGGATGGGAAGGCTAAAAAGGGAGACACTTTTTGTTTTGGCCAAATTTAGCTTTGAACTGGAATTTTCAAAGATCTGTGCGACCCATGGCAAGTAAAGGGAAAGTTATCAGCCTTCCCTATATGTTGAAGAGTTTTTCCAAACTCTATCACAGACATTAGCAAATTGTAGTTTTCAATTTACTGCAGACATAAAAAATTGGGAATAGAATTCCATATAGCAACAAGACTAGAGGCCTCTTTCTTCCTGAAGTATTTCACAGAAGGATGCTGGTAGCTGAAAGAGGTAATAGTTCTATTTGTTTGTTCTCTTTCATTTGTCCTGTAACCTGTTTTACTTGAAATCTGTTTCAGCAATTTTCATTCCCATTAGTTTATCAGATATTACTTTTGATATTTTGTTTGCTTTTTTTTTTGTGTATTTTTTTTTGTTTGTTTTTGTTTGTGTTTTTGTTTTGGTTTGGTTTGGTTTGTTTGTTTTACTTCAGATGCTAGACTCTTTGCTCTCATGTTTTCTGTCCTGTATTTGGTTATTTTCCGTTCAGAACATAAGGCAGGGTTTCTGTTTGCAGGGTGGAGTTCTCCCGAAGTATTTCCCCAGCTATAGTTGAGACCAACAGGTTATGGTTGTTGATTTTACCCACAAGGGATCTGTTAGATGTGTAGTGATTATAATATGGTATGACAAAATGAGGAATTTATTTATTGCCTGTCAGCGATGTGGCTCTGTGTGTATTTGCTAAGCATCTACTTGTCTTCAGGTTGAAAGGAAAGTTCAGAGGCTGATATCATGGATCTGGAAACATGAGGTAGTTGCCCTAAAGGTTATACCTTTAAACTGTAATTGCAGTAGCATGGCTCCTATTGTGGAGAACTATTTTATCAAGGGAAATAAGAGTGGCCGTGCAGTTACTACCTAAGGGAGTGGCAGGCTGTGAAGAAGCTGATCAGTGCATGTTGAAGGATGGATTGAAAAATGCTGAAAGAAATAGATGAGTAATCCTTGAGGTCAGGGGAAGCAGGAAAGTCAATTTTTGGTTTAATGGGATTGTGTTGCAAATGTTTATAGATTGAGGTTTAATTTCAGATGGTGAGTATTGTTTTTAGGAAGAAACTTGTTTTGAGGAAATAAATCTAGCAGACCTAAAGAGTGCCAGTGGTTCTGCAAGTTGGATGATCTCAGTAAAGGACTACAAACTTAGTATTTCTGAGCATCTACCATTTTAAGTCCTTAAACAGTCGTGACAACATTAGGCATATTGGTATAGCTGAATAGTGGGAAATATACATCATAAAATGTAGCTGGTATTGTAGTATTTTCTAAGGGACTCAGAAATGGCAGTGGTTTGGTTTGAAATACATCCACCAGTGAATGCAATTTGCTGCCTTGAACATAAAAGCACACTTTTTCTTCTGCTTTTGTAGAAGAAATTTCCAGTTGTTCAATAAATGCATGTTAGGAAGATGTAAAGCAAGTGTTGTAAATCCAGCCAAAGTATAGACTTCTTGATATTAATGATCTATTTTCTAATGCACTGCTTTCTCATTATCTGGCTTTTACTTCGATTTGAGAAAGTGCACAGATAGATTCTCTGCTTAAGTAAACTGAGCCCAGGGGTCTGCTTTTTTTTCCCCCATTCTATAGTTGTTGTTGATGGGGTACTTTCTTGGGGAAAAAGATACATCTAACAAGATGTAAAAACCTCCTGAATTGAGAGCTTTTACACTGTCCTCCACAGGCCTTGAAAGACACATCCAAAAAATAGCTACATGCAAAGTTTGGTATCTAAAATGTCCTCTGATTGGAAAACATCTGAAATGAAATCAGAGAATTCCTGATTCAAACAATAAAACCAGCTAAAATAAAACTTGCAAATTACTATGTACCTGTTATCTTGCACACATTTGCAGGACAGCTCTGGGTCTCCAAGTTATTTAAGTACATGAAGAAGGGGAAGTGTAAAAGAGTTACAGAATATAAAAATATATTTTGAACAATTGTCTGGGAAGGATTAAGAAAAGATTGCTTTTAGAACAGACTATGTCTTATTCCGTTTATAGTAAAGGTAGATTTCTCTTTTTTGTACTTTGCCAGCCTGTTCTCAAGGAGAGGGCTGGCTCAGTTGTGACCAGCAGTTTGAATAACTGTGGCTTTGTGGCTTGTGAGTGATGCAAGGATACACCTAGGTCAACATCGGATATAGCTATTGCCACATGGTTTATTTTGTATAAAACAAGTAATGCCACAGACATTTAGCATTAATCATCATTCCTAATCTGTGTAGATTTCTCAAAAAAAAAAAAAAAAACACATTGTTAGGAATAAGTGTTACCTTTGCTGGGATACTTAGAAAGAAAAGATACGGAACAAATTCGGATGCCGTATTGCGCCCTCATCACATAACCTTGCATTAGAGAATGTGTTGAAGCATACTGTTAGCCCTGATTGGGAAAGCATGTGCTGCTGTCACCCCTATTGTCCCTATTCTGTCTTTAAACAGAGTACATTGGTTTCCAAGGCTGTTTAGTCCTGTGCTTTTCATCACTATTGAATTCAGACACAGTGATGAATGATAACCATATCACAGTTGTTAAGGATGAATGAGAGCCCTCTATTTTATTATATAAAGGGGTTGATAAACACTGAAGAGGCAATTCAAGCTGGAAAATCTGTGTCTAGCATTCGAAGGGCTGATGATAGGCTCACTCTGGTTTTGCACCATAACCTTTAAATAGTAATAATTTTGTAATTTTACTTTACTTTGAAGTAATTATAAAGCATCGATGTTTATAACCTACACATACAGGTTTTATTGAGGCACTACACATGATCTTGCAGTTTTATATATATTCTCCATACGGGTGAATTTACACCCATATCATTATAGCCATGATCATCTGTTTATTTCTTGTGAGATGGAATGCCATGCATTTCCATCACATATTCCTATCAAACACCTACTAGTTGTTCTGATAGTATTTTTGAAAGATATTGCAGTATTTGGAATTATGTTTTTAGATCTTATGGCAAAGTTTGGTACTTACTTATGGATGTCTCAAGGCAGACCCATAGCACAACGAAACCGAAATACTTCCTCAGCTCTAATTTAGTTCTTATCTTTAAGAAATGACAGATGTGATACTGTTTTCTGAGAAATATTATGATCTTTTATATACTAAGTCATTTTACTTGGGTTATATGATTATTTCAGGCTGTCAGTTCTTTTGAAGGCTTCAGAATTGTTTTTCTAGTGCCATTGCAAAAGTGGCACTAGAAATGTCTAAACAAACAGGGTATTAGCAAACAAAAGTTTTGGACTCTTGCATCCCCTTGGAAGGAGGCAGAGTATCAAAGTGAGGTAACATGAGCTGTAACATGCTGCAAGGAGAAAGGAAGCACAAAGAGCAGCAGGGAAATTGTAGAATGAGGCAATTGAATAATTAATGTAAATAGGCTAATTGCTAATGTGAAATGAGCTTTCTTATTTCTTTACAACATGCTGTCCTTCACTGCTTTTTAACTGGAAGCTATATGCTAAAGATTAGACATGTTCTAAAGATAGAAGTCAGCAGTTTTTCTGAACAAGTATTGCAGACACTAAAAATTAGAGGCAACAAAGAGCATATGACCACAAAGGGGAAACAATTTTGATGAAGTGCTTCATAGATACAAACAGATCAGGTGCAGCATCCATATAATGCACTGCTAATTAAAGTTTATTATAAAAAAAAAGAGTAAATCCTTTCAAGTTCAAGTTTGTGCCAGATAATTCTTTGCATTTGTGAAAAATACGCACCATGTTTTTCATAGAATTTACTTCCAAATGAATTTATTAATCCCTTAAGGAAAAACTATTTTGCTATCGAAAATCAAATTGCTTTACATTCTGAAAGCTCCTGCCCCCTTATTTAAAACATTTCTCCGTGTGCTACTATTACAGCATGACCTAGTGAGAAGTTATGTTTTCATTTAGTGAGCCATCGTAGTAGCTTAATGTGTTTAACTGTAATTTTAGGTTACAGTCCTGTGTTCTGTCTCCTTATTGAAGTGGGCTGTGTGTGAGTTCATTTTTTCTATTACTGCAGCTCCCTCAGTCAGGTTTTTTTTTTACCACATTACATAAAAGGGAGAGATGTTCCTGAGTGGAAAGCTCTGCTGTTAGTATTTGGAAATGTAGCATCATTTATAAAAAAACAAGTGATAGAAAAGCGTGAGTTATTTGGAAGAAATTGCATGTAAGACTTAAAGCTGACCCAATCTAAAGAAAATAAAGAATGTTAGATTCATGTAAAGATCCCTGACATCTACAAATGTTGTTTACACTATGGCTGGAAGAAATGATGATGACTGTTTATGGCTACTAAAGTGCACACAGAAGGCTCTGTTCATCTGCCTACAGATGAGCTATGGTATCCTTTTATACATATTGTAGTCTGTTCCATACATGATGGATCATGCTTTCTCCTTTCAGTGTCAATTGTTAATGGTTAGTTTATTCATGTACAAGGTGCACTGAAATGTCAGTTGCTACCAGCACAAAACATTCAGCTCATACCGTGTGTTTAAAGAAATGCTGTATCTGGATGTTACCTGATCATCCCCTTTAGCCTACCACAGGTGTCCTGTGTAGAACCTTGTTAGTTTTGGATGAATTGCTGATATCCTGCTTTTTCTTAGACCACATGTAAGCATTTATCACCATGCCTCCAGCTCTTGCTCCTTTGCCTGCACATGTACAATGACATGCTTTCAATTTTACAGGCTTCTGCATTCATCTTATGCTTGACTAAGTTATATTTATTATCTGCAGTATTTTCTATTTAAAGCACAGCAAGTACTTGCAGACCCAAAGCCAGAAAATTTTACTGGTTTCCCAGCAGATGCCCTTCTTACTGGTTCTTCAGTCTTGCTGCACAAAATACTGAAACAGCAGTCCTATTGACCCAGCCTGAAGGCAAAAGACTGCAAGTTATGACTTTGACAGCTCCTTTGAAATAATGCTGTTTTCCTGCTAAGTAAACACAACTCACTCCAACGGGGTATCAGCAGGTATGGTGTGTAGTCATGCTGGGGGGAAGCATGTGACTACAAAATTATGTTGCTGGTTTCGCTTAACTTCGGTTCACCCAGTTAGAAGCAGATTGTGCCACTTAGGCTGCTTTCACCTCAGGAGATAAACAGTAGGAGATGATATAAAAATAAAGGGAAGAGATTTCTCTGACTGTAGGTGACTAACCTCTATGTGAAACTTCATCATGTGATGCTGGCATGGATACAGAGTGAGGTGGAGTGTGGGAAACACACACATTTGCCATTCCCCTGCAAAAGATAAGGGAATGACAGCTCCCTTTTTTCCCTCTCAGATTTCAGAAAGGTCAGTTCTTCCTTCTTCTGGCCTTTCAGTGAATGGGACTGTCAAATCATGAACTCATGAATCTTTTTTAGAGGTAAAACTCCAAAATTGCTATGCAGATTAGCATGCTGGTAAGTATTGACTCTGACTGGGTCACACCCTACCTCTCTATCTGAGGTTAGCATCTGTAATATAATACACAAGGGTTCTTAATCCATGACAGGGAAGACTCAGATCTAAATTATATATAATTCTGTGGAACGTTCTGTTGCTGCTGTTAGCACTGCTTCTCACAATTAAACACAGCATGGATCTTTCATGAGTGCATGTGGCTATTGTAAATTCATTCCAGTATGCTCAATGAAAAGAATTTTTTATACTTGAAATAAGCAGCAAACATTTATAGATATTTCAATCCAAGATACAAGAAAGTAATACTATAGTCATGGGATAGAGCTCTCTCTCCTTTTTTCTCCCTTAACCATGCTACTGTTTAAAGGGTGGGGAGAGAAGCTTTCAGAGCTAAGATGGGGTAGCAACAAATGAGTCTGCACACTTGCTGTTTGTCCAGATCCCCTTATTGTGTAAACTGAAATAGTTCTATTGATGAAATTGAGATTAATTCCAGACTTTGTATTAGAAATTAAATAAAAAATTCAGTTTGCTTATGTTTGCAACATTCAGAACCTCAGGTGAAGTTGGTCCCTCCATTGAAGCCGTTTCTGCTTACTAAATAGTGGCTTCAAAAACCTAATACAGATTATCCTGCTGTGAGCTTGAACTAGCTGCTAGCTTACTTAGTTCCAGTGATGGTAGGAAATGAGGCTATTTAATGGCTGTTTTTTAGTGTCTTAACTGAGAACTGGGTCAAACGCCAAAAAATATCCAGAACTGGATCACTGTACGAGCTGCACGTGGTTATACTGCCACTCATTAGGCACGAAGTTTTTACTATCCCAGTGTTACTCTCATTTGACTTTCAGCAGTGCTTCAGTGTCTGGCTTGCTATATTGAGCGATTAAAGGTAACTTTTTCCCCTGAGAAACAGTACACTAAATCAATATGCAAGAATGTTCCAAGCAGCTAGAAAGCACTGTAATTAACAAAGTTAGCATAAAGTTCCCAAATCTAGCCAAGTGTCTGAGAAGAAAAATTAGTTTTCAATATTATCCCAAGATTTATTTTTCTTTGAGCTGGATAAAGAAGCATAGTTTCTTAAGTTCTTACAGAAAATACCACCATCCATCTGCTTTGTAGAAATCTATCTGGAACTCTTATTTTTATTCAAATATAAGAAAATACTCCAGATATAGCATGATTTAATTTGTATCCCTTTTAGCTATGCAAGTTCTAATGATATTCTAAAACATGCAGAAAGTTTTCTTCTAAGATCACTGATGTCATTTGGAAGATACTCAAGATTTCAGAATTGACTACAAATGAACCTAAACAATGTACGTATTCTTAAAACTTACACAGATGGAATATATGTGAAGCAAAATAATTTTTCTTCTCAAATGAAAAAAGCATGAAAAGCAAAGAACACAGTATATTTCCTGCTTAGTTATCTGTTTGTAACACCAGCTGTAAAATTTGAATTCCAGGGCTCCATGTTAACACTGACTTATTTTTCCCTTTTATTGAGTAAGCTCTGCTGACATTGATTTACTATTACAGTTGTTATTTAGAATCATAGAATCATAGAATAGTTAGGGTTGGAAAGGACCTTAAGATCATCTAGTTCCAAATCCCCTGCCATGTGCAGGGACACCTCCCACTAAA